>QGOA01006085.1:0-31115 GCA_003313075.1 Termitomyces sp. MG16
GAATCTGCTCACGTAGTCAACATTAAGGCTGCCATTGTTCTTATTTAGAATTGTTATCGTGTGCGTTGTGGAGTTTAATGGGCGAGAGATGTAGATGGGCACACCGTACTGGATGGAAGAATTCTTGCCGGTCCAGGGAATACGACCCACGATACCATCAATGTTTACAGTATAATTTCCATTTTTAGGGCTCGTGGTACCATAAACAACGACGCTGACTCCTTCGAAGACAAAGGATATCGTTGCACCAGACGTTTGAGTCACCATACATGTTTTGCTATGGAAGCTGAAGACCGTTAGAACGTAGCAGTGGCTAACAACGTCGCAGCTGACTTGATCGCTTCGGTAGGGTCCGTGCTACTATTCTGCTGAGTCCATGCGCCTTCCGGTTGATATTTTATGAGGGGGCTACCGTCGTCGACAGTCAAAGTTAGTCCTGACATCGGGTGCGAAGAAAAACAGCAGATGTAGACACATCTGCGACTCCGGGTCTTAATATGGCTTACGATCTTCTGGAGCCAGTGCCCGATGTGGTTCTGTCACAGGGGAGGCATAATGATCAACTGAAAGTGCTCCTTGTTGGCCATCAAATAGATATGCATCGAATCTCTCATGTCAACATTTGATTGACTTCATGGCAGATAGACGGATACATGGGGAATCAAGTACGCAGAGAATGTTATGCACATGCCGACAGAGCTAGGAAGAACCGCCAGAAAATACAGAAAAGATGCGAGAGCAATGACACTGATGTCTATTTATGTCCATAGAAACCGTTGTACAATTCATGTGAAAAGTCCTAGTCGTGAGTCTTCCGCTTGTGTGGAGTGGACAGTTTCAAGTGCCAGAAGTAGACAGACGAATTGCAGTCAAAAACAGAGCCATTAGTATGTCAAAGGACGACGAGATCCACGAGACATCGAGACCTCGCTCACTAAAAGTAAATGACTGAAATATGACGGTTCAGCGCTGCAGCAGCGCTCGAACTGCGCGCATAGATGGATGGATATCGATAAACTTGAGACAACCATGACTTCAACGATACGTATACCATATAGCGGCTATCACCGAACAATGTGCGAAAAAACGACGGCCACAAATAGTATACTGACGGTATTGTGTTGACAAGAGATTACAATCAAACGAACACGAAACTCGTCCTGCTCGCGATTTGTTCATTCCTTGCAATTTCAGTCAAACCCCGTCCTTCGTCAACCCTGCGAAATACAGCTACTCCACCCTCAATGTTTGCGCCCGCGATGATGAATTCGTCACCTCCACCGGTGATCGGACCAAGGCTCATGCTTCGAATCTGCTTAAGGCCTGTAGGCACCTGAGCAACTAGTGACAACCGCGAAGCGGAAGTGCCTCTCTGAAGGTTTCCGCTGCGTCTCAACCTGCTTTTTCTGTACGCGGAGGTACGGTCCGTCACAGTGTCGATCGGCGTTCTCTTCAGTTCGAAGATGGCAATGGTATCGCCTCGCGGGTCAAACTCTGGACCGAGGTTGCGGTTACTCACATAGATAAGCGGAGCGGGAAACCGTGAGGTGGGGGTTGAAATGAGGATCTCTGCGGCCGCAAACTTGGCATTGAGGTAGTTGGATGGTATAGTAGAGATGTTAGCGATGAGGGGTAAAGCAGTTCCATTTGGAGCTGGAGGAATTTCCATTGCAGTCAGAGTGGAAACGGTCTCGCTGACAATGAAGAGAATGTTGTCTGTTCTCGAATACTATATCAGATGCGAGATAATGACAGGATTATTGTTGTTTTACCGTGAATAGCAATGTGTCGGGGACCAGAACCAACATCTACATTGATTTGTCCTTGGATTTTGAACTTGCCCGGTGCCCCATCACGAACAAGCCTCCAGATCTTGTCCCCTCCCTACGTCATAGTTAAGCGTTGCTACAAGGCATGGGAGAATGAGACAATTACCAAGTCAGGTACAAATACTTCGCCTTGGTACTCCAGAGACATATGCGGGTTTGAAGGCCCATTACCGACAGGGAAATTGACTACAGAAGAGGGTCTGTGGAAGCGTAGAGAATCTCCAGGATCAGTGGTTATGAAAGCACAGTTCGGTGAGCCAAACTACAAACTCATGAAAAAACTGAATTACAAATTGTACGAAAAACGCACATTCATAGCGGTTACTTCTCCGGTAGCTAGAGGGTTCGTGAAAGTAGGTCCATTTCCCCCTGTTGAGACAGAATCGACAAGGCTAAGTCCTCCATCGGAATCAACCACAAATGACTGAAGGTTTCCAACTGGTGAAACTTCGTTCACGGCACTTCATGAGAATCAGAGAAGTCGTTCCGTAGGCCAGAGTACAAAACCACTCACTAAAGTATACTGCTGTTTTTGGGATGTGAGGAAATCCAAGAGGGATTCTCACCCGTAGGATTTTGCTTGACGAGGGTTAAACTACCAACTTCTGAATCAAAGATATATGTGGCGATGAATTGGGCAAATCCTCCAGCAAGGATCGTGAATTTGACCATAGTAAGAGACTGTCACAAGGAGAAGATGGTAGATGGAGGGAAGGATGTGCGGGTAGCTAGCGCCAGGCCAACGATGTGCAACGGGGAAAAAATATTTGCAAGGCTCCGGAGATCGAGACAAGTAAAACATGGGGAAATCGAGGATCATTTCCGCTTATTCATCCTCTTTTCCTTCTTGTAAGTACTCTTCTTTTCGTTGTGCAAATTATTGCTTCATCGAGTTCATCAGTGTCGGTGTGCAGGACTGCCGCATAACAAATAAAAAGTAGTCAGTCGTTAGAGTAGTTTAATCAGGACCAGTTCTGTATCGGAGATCACCGATCACCGATCATTTGTCTCAAAGTCAAGGTAAGTCACATGACTGTGACATCACAGCAGCCCAGGAGTGGTCAAAGACAGTGTTGAAACATTGACTGTGAGCCCAACAAGGCTCCATTAAGTATCTTGTATTCCAGCTCTTTTTCTAATATGCATTGATGACATATGAGGTCAACAAACCATTTTTAATTGTTTCACAATAAAAAAGTTATCCATGATATTTCACTTTATTGAGGCAATGGATACAAAAACTGTGTGTACCTCTCTGTGCCTTGTTGGAACCTAGCAACAACAGTTATATATGGTGTGACAAACATCTAGACGATCTATATAAGTATGAATCCTCAGAGATGTATAAACGAGACTATTATTATGTATCTAGATGATCCGTTGATGATGCCCAAAAGTAGATCAGTAGCAGATATGATTTACAGCTACTGACCTGTATAATAATACGTTGGGCATGCTAAGGTTGAGGAAGTCCTGGGCAGTTCCCAGAGAACAAGTCAGAAAAATATGTTGTATGGCAAGATTTGGTGAAGGTCAGCAATGGTAGTTGACAAGGGTGTGTGGTAAGGAAGGTGCACCAAAGACAAAGTGCACTTAGTGACAACTAAACTGCATGATGCCTGCCATATGTGCAAGGCATGTAGATTCTATAAGTGTAACTGCAGCAAGCAGGCCAAGAGTGTTCAGACAGTTGGTGACTATGAACTTAGTCAGCTCAAAATAAATCTGAACTGTGAGGTGAACTGAGGAGTGTAAACTGGGGTACTCTGTTCTGTTTTCTAGCTAGTGACAACAGTAAATATTTATAGTAAAAATGAGTTTGCCATTGCTAAGTGGCTAAGCGTCGCCAAGGGGCAGTGAACTGGAAAGAGTGTAAGTAGTCGTCATGCATTAAACTAAATATTGAAAGATTAACAAGAATACTGTCTGTCTAAGTAATGAGAAGGCACTAAGCAATGTCAGATGCCAAGGTGAAATGCCAAGCTGTTAGTCATATGAAAATGCCATCATTCCAACTTGTAAGCGCTGCCACTGGCTAGTAGGATCACATGCTGCCTGAGTAATGCCATTTGTCAATGCTTGCCAATGGCATGATGCCTGCTGTCACTTGTCATTCCAGCTGCCATCAGCATTATCACTGATCAGGTATGTTGCTTGCCATGCATGGCCATTGGGAATGGCTTAAAATGGATAAATCACGTGTGCCAAGTTCAGAACAAGTGCAGCAAGATGGCCAGAGCCAATGCCAAGCCTGCTATTAATGCGCCTAACCTGTGTGGAGTCCTATCATCTTCTTCCAACTGAAAAATTGACTGTCCCCAGTCACTAAAAATAGCTACTGTTACCGATTTGTGACTGGTGGCCCATGTGTTTGCTGAAATCTCCTTATAGTCCTAGCACATAAGTTTGAACTTCATCTCTTTTCTCTGAAAAATCCCTGGCACTCTACCCTAAAAAAATGTCTTTTCAATTTCCAACTCTGCCCGCCATGCTGTGAAAAGAGGCTTCAAATGCTGCCTATGCATATATCACCAAGACAAACAACTTCATCAGATGCATTGAGGGTGTGGGCACAGAGGCACCTCCAAACCTCATTGTTCCTGTCATGAAATTGTTGGAATGCTGGTATGACATTTGTGTCATTGGCATAGGCTGTAACAAGGAGACTGAAGTGTGGGAGTAGTGCTGGGCATGGTATATGGATAACTGTGGGGCTGAGTGGCTGGGTCCTTTTTCTTATTTTGTAAGTCTTTACAAGTGCTTGCTGTGTCACTAGCTAACAGGTTCCCTAGACACCTCCTCCTGTCCTCACTATTAAGGACGAGTTGGAAGACATCTTCTCTGGTGCTTTGCCAATTGTAACATATCGTAGTATAGTTAAATAATTAATAGACAATTATATTAATTATTTATTATTACTTTACATACCAGCTGGCTGCCTTACATAAGGCAGCCAATTTTACTGTCATACTTTGTAGTACTAGAATCGACTATCGATCTGGTTCTGTTGGTGTGACTGTAAGGCTAAGCAAAACTTGACATTGTTTCACTTTTTTGAACCTTTCGGGTTCAATTCTGATACTACGGACAAAGACTACGTGTCTAGACTGATAGCCTAGACTGTGATTGCATCGAACAGTGCACCAACTTCTTTGACGCACACTTCTGGATTAATAGAGACGTAGCAACACCTGATTGGATGGAGACCAATCAATCTGCTGAACCAACACGCAATGATGAGACCATCAACCAGTCGTTGGCGTATCCTCAATCTGCGGTGACTGACCCGGGTCATCCCAGGTCAGAATATACTGAGGCTGAGCCTTCCCAGCAGCCTCAGGGAATGCCAGGAGGGATGCAATGGAGTGAAGTGCGGCCGACAGCTGCGCCAAGCAGTGCAGCAAGACCAGGGGCAGTTGTGGAAGACCTGGAACAGCGATCTGGCAGGAACCATGAATTTCCCATGCAGACTGGGAGGTCAGGGCGACAGTTCCAGAGCAGGAGTAGTGCTCAGGGACCTCAGGGACCTACTGAAGGTCGCAGACCTTTGTCGTACTTCCTGGGGAAGATGCCAAGGCCAGAGGCAGGCAGTTGGAGAGTGCCAACTGAATCCACCCCACTGACGCAATGTCAGCAGGGAGTTGGAGTGCCGCAGGAAACAAAAATTCCCAAGCAAAGAACGCCGGCAGTACATTGGGAAGACAAAACTTCCGATGACGAGGAGAGTGGACGGAGTGAGTCCACCCTTCAGGTTCAGTGTGCTATGCTATGGAAAAGATACCCTAGCATTACAAAGGATACCACGTGTGCTCAACTAGGACTGTATGTACTGAAACACATACGGTTGATACAGGCTAGAGGTGATAATGTACCTCAATTGAATACCGTTGAATACATTACGTTGTATGTTCAGATTCTTGAGCTAGAAGCCCAAGCATATATGTACCGCAAGGCTAATCGAGGATCAGCTGCCTCGACCCCAGAGGGGGCAAACTTGATTCCGAGTATACCCTCGGTGGCAAAGCCAGAGTTGTCTCCCCATCTGGAAGAGGCAATGAGCAATATATATGCGCCCCAGCAAGCAGGAGAGTCTGACGAGCAGTTTGCTGCAAGGTTCGCTGCAGCACAGAGACAAAATGTATTCAGAGGTTAACAAAGAAGACCTCTGTCGACGGCTGAATCGGTGTCTACCATACCTGTGGTAGATAGCAACCTACCCAAAACGGGGGAGCCAAGGCACCCTCACACAAAACAGGAATCAGTGGAGAATATTCCACTGGCAAATCAAGTGCCGTTGGCTGATAAGTTTGCAGAGAGGGTAGCTTATCAGCGCATGTGGAACCAAGACCTGAAACACCAGGGACACTCCTGGATAGATGACCAGGGGATTTTATTCGATGGGAGAACACCCATCGACAAGATGAGAAGGCAATATGTCCAATGGACACGTCAGCCTGACACTAGGAGGGGGGACCTGCCCATGGCAGATCCGAGCCGAGTTCCTGGAAGACAGGTGACAGAAGAGCTAGGGGGACAGGAGAGCCCACTGCATTGGAATGACGCAGGGAAAGTGCACTATACAGGTCACCGACCTGTATGTGCATTCTCTGTGGTACCTCCAGCGGAAGGTAGGAATAAAACGCCTGGAATAACTGAGGCAACAAAGGTGTATACTGAGAATATGCACCAGCACCTTAGTAGTATAATTGACGATGCAGTAGGCGTAGCATTGCGCCTTCCTGAAGGTATCAAACCACGTAAGGCGGAGTCAAAACACATCCACCCATATAGAGAGGAGTCCAAGTTTAGTGACTTGGAAAACTGGACGATGGATGTGTGCAACCATCTGGCAGCATGCCAGTATGGGGGGGATCGTCTGGATTGAGAACATGTATTTGTTCTCCCGGAGTTCCTAGACGGACCGGCCAAGGCCTGGTTTCGACATCATGTCTTGCACTACAATCGTGCATGACGGCAATGGACGTTCAAGAATGTAATCCTTGAATTGTATAACCAGTTCGTAAGTGCATCCACCATGCAGGATGCTTGGGAGGCGTTCATTGCAACCTCCTACACCGAACGATTGGGTGTTCAAGGTTTCTATGACACCTTGATAGACCACGCACAGAATATGTCTATTTACCCAGACAACTGGGTAATGATCAATACCTTCCTGCATGGGATACCTGACGCAATGAGAGAGTCTCTCATTTGTGATGACAGGCTATCGCCCAAAGTGAATACCGTTGAGGAGTTCATAGCGCATGCGTTGCGCTACAAGCAAGCCCACAAAATAGCACGACACTTTGGGCTACATAGCTCAAAGGTTTGATCAATGAACAAGACCGAGCCTCGGAAGGTAGGCACCTTCTGGGCCCGTTGAAAAGAGATGGTGGGCAATACAAATCCGAGGTTTGTGATAAGAGCAGCACCTTGGCAGGAACAACACTTCTGGAGCGACTGGCCAGGGGACTGTAGGAATGCACTGGCACAGGACGTTCAGAGGAGTCCACACTGAGAGGGTGCTTGGCCACATCAGGCTGCTGGTGAGGCTAAAGTGCCGACACTGACTGGGCCACCGAAGTTTGAAGCAGCTTGCTCTTTCGTGGCGAATAAAAGTGCTTCAAATGTGGCCAGCCTGGGCATTTTGCAAATGCATGTCCAGTGGGTGGTGGATGGCCTATGGTTAGGCCACGTGCATATGTATGGGCAGCCCACACTGCTATCTCAGATGCTGAAGGGATAGACTCAGGAAATGAACCTGATGTGGAAGACGATGAGGTGGAGAACCTCAGTCCTGATGCACCAGAGGATGAAAACACCTCTGTGGTAGAAGAGTTGTTGGATGACGAATACGTTGAGGTTGACATATATTGTCAGGTTCCGCTGAATCGGGGGCTTTCCGGGAAAGCGACGCCCTTACGATGCGGACTTGATCTACGGATACTCGGGTGTCTGGAACTCCGGGGCTAGGACTCCGGGGTTCAAGACGAGGACAGGGGTAATCCCGGGAGAGGGGACTAGAGTCCGGGGGTTTTGGGTTGGGGGTGGCTGAGGTTTAGGAGGGGTCGAGTCGTGAACCGGAGGTTCTAAGACGAGACCAAGTTAGTAAATTAAGAGTCGGGAAGTGCGTACCAAAACTTAGAGCACGCGAATACTAAGGCGTGCCAGTCAAAGCGTACCAAACAAGGCGTACCAGTCAAACAGAGGGCACGCAATATCCAAGTAACAGTTATGCAAAGTATGTAATATCAAGACTACCGAATACAACAGGGAGCTACACTATAAGTACTACGGGGCCGGGTCTCGGGGTTCCGGGATGTCTGGGATGGGTTCCGGGGTTTATTGAGTAGCGGCAGGGGCTGTATACCGGGATCGCGCGTGTGGGGCGCGCGATCAATTGGCGTGGATGGAGCCGTGATGCGTGATGCGTGATGGCCGGCACGAGTCGCGTGATCTGATCATTGATCGGGGCTGGTGACGGCTGATGGCGGTCCTTGATGCGCGTGATGGCGGTGTCGGCGGTCGTGATGGCGGGGCGTGTCCTGTGGCATCGGAGGGAGGGTCCCGGAGGGTGTTCCGGGGGTGTCCCGGGGTGGGCCCGGAGGGGAGGGGTCGTGACATATATGACAACAACTATTATGCCCAGGAGTCAGACTCAGAATTCATGGGAGCTCTGACGGACTACCCAGCCAGCGCATTAGACCAACCAGTTGGAGCAGCCAATGTGAAGGTGTATAAGGTACACCTTCGCAAGGCTCTGGAGAAGCTGGTGAGACCGGTGTTGAAGCGCGAGGACAAGGAGTGCCTGGCATTGTACGTTGAGGTGAATGGCCACAAGGCATGGACATTGTAGGATTCAGGTAGTACAACTACTGGGGTGACACCTCAGTTTTGTCAAGTGCATGATATTTCTGTGAGTGAGTTGAAGGAGCCACTACTCCTTCAATTGGGTACTGTAGGCAGCCAAGCTGCAGTACAGTTTGGCATGCAGGCAAGTATTGCCTGTGCAAAATCAAGGACAAAAGAGTACCTTGACGTGGCAAATTTTAATCGTTATGACATGATTATAGGCACGCCGTATATGAGAAAGCACAAGGTTCTGCTTGACTTCAAGAAGAATGAGATAGTGGTGGATGGCACCACCATTCCTGCAGTGCGAGTGACCATAGATAATGGTGATGGACATCTCCATTGACACCACACCACGGAGAAGAAGGTGCTAGTCAGGCGACACTGACTAGATGGAGGCAAGAAATCGCCTATGGTGGAGGATGGAGAGGATGAGGAGCAAGCTCATGTGAGCTTGCCAATGGATAGTCCAGCAGTGTTGATGCTGGAAAGCGAAGCTGTAGAGTACGAACGTACTTTGAAGAGAGGGGAGAGCCCCAAGATGAAGTGTGAAAAGCAGAGTAAGCCTGAGGACAAGTGGCCTCAGCACGCGGCAAGCACAGAGTGCCAACCAACGTCGTTGCGAGTGAAGGTCAAGGACTTAGTAACAGATGACGAACAAAGACTGATGGAGGACGAGACATTCTCTACACATACGAATTGGTCAATCTGGGATCGACCGGTACCTCATCCCATGTTTGAATGGGCGTTTGATCCACGAATGCCTGCTGAGTGGAATGAGCTAGTGGCATTGATGTATGCGTGGAATGGACCACGATGGACGTCGAAGGAGGAGTCATATTGTCAGGCTAGTGATGACGAGATATCGCCACTGAGTGAGGTATTCTTCGACGGACTGTCTGTGATGTCACGGAGAAGCAAAAAGGAAGTGCCTGTGCGACTGCACACGCCGGATGACAGTGAGCTGAGGATTACTGCCCTCAGAGAGAAGTATGGCCACCCAGCTGTACAAGCAAAGCTGTCTGGGCATCCACGCAAGGATGTGGACCGGAAGGGCAAAGGTAAAACCAGTGGTTTTATGAAGGAGGACATTCCTGACCTATGATTGCAGTGGCAGCAGGAATTTGGGGATATTCTGAATGGAACCAAGGAGGAATTACCTCCTTGGCATGAGGTCAACCATGAAATCAACCTTATTGATGAGAATAAGGTGTATAAGTATCATTTGCTGCGATGTCCAATGGTGCTGCAGCAGCAGCTCTGAGACAAGACCAATCGGTACCTGAGAGCCCACTGGTGGGAGGCCCAACCAGCATCCCAAGCTGCTCCGCTATTGTGCATTCCGAAGAAAGATGGTACATTGAGGACGGCGTTGGATGCTCGCCAACGCAATGACAACACCGTAAAGGACGTGACGCCACTCCCGGATCAGGAAGTGATTCAAGAGGATGTTGCAAGAGCAAAGTTCAGGTCAAAAATTGACCTGACAGACGCTTATGAGCAAGTGAGAATTCACTTGTCTGATATCCCAAAGACAGTGTTCTCGTTGATCACAGGAACATATGTGAGCAACATTATGCAGATAGGAGATTGTAATGCTCCTGCAACATTTCAGAGGTTGATGACCTCCATCTTCCAGGATGTTATCGGGAGGTTTGTCCATATATATCTGGACGACATATTCATATACTCTGATTCAATCGAAGAACATAAAGAGCATCTTCGTGTCATTTTCGAGCGACTGAGGTCTAATCTGCTGTACCTCAAGTGGAAGAAATGTGAACTATATGCCGAGACAGTAGACTGCCTTGGACACAAGATTGACAGTCAGGGTATTCACCCTGACCAGGACAAAATCAATCGCATATGCGAATGGCATGTGCCTCGTAACTATAACGATATGCAAAGATTTGTGGGACTGGTGAACTATATTGGCAACTGTCTGCCTGATATTACAGCGTATACTGGACCCTTGATGTCCATCACGCAGAACGGAGCTCCATTTATATGGAGACCTATACACCAACACTGTTTTGAGATGATCAAGAGGATCTGCTCAAAGACACCAGTCATTCGTCACATAGGTCCCCAATGTGATGAGCCGATTTGGCTCATCTGTGATGCCTCAAAGACCAGAGTAGGTGCAATGTATGGCCAGGGAAGTTCCTGGCAGAATTGTCAGCCCGCAGGGTTCATGTCGAGGAAGTTTATCTCAGCCCAACAGAATTATGTGGTCCATGAGCTCGAAACGCTGGCGATACTTGAGGCACTCCTTAAGTGGGAAGACAAATTGATGGGATACAAGATCCACATCATTACAGACAATAAAGCACTTGAGTTCTTCAAGACTCAAGCAACGTTGTCCCCCCAGCAACACCGGTGGATTGACTATATGTCTCGCTACAACTTTGACATCACATATGTCAAAGGCGAGCTGAACAAGGTAGTGGACTGTCTCTCGAGGTATTTCAAGAGCGATAGAGTTGGTGAACACCATGATACGCATGATTATGTCAATGTGGATATTCGTATTGATCCCCAGGGCGATGATCTTCCATACCATCGCTACAAAGAGGTGAAGGAGCATGTGGTTGAGCTTCGTGCTATGCAAGCGACCAAACTGCGACGCAGTCGACGACTGCAAGAGCGGCAAGAGGGCCGAGACATAGAAGCTGAGCAACTAGAGCAGGCTCAGCCAAAGGAGGCAACAATGCCATGCCAAAGCGAGGCCGGGATAACTACCTGTGGGTGGTTATTTGCCGAATGACCAGTATGGTGCACTTGATACCGGTGAAGGCTACATGGCCTTCCAAGTTTGATCATGAGCAATCAAGACGCAAAGTTTATGTCTCACTGGTAGCAAGAACTTCACAAGCTCTTGGGAGCTAAATTGCTCATGTCTACATCGTTTCATCCGCAGACGGATAGACAGACAGAGCGAGCAAATAGAAGTATTGCCCAGATCTTTTGTATGGTGGTCCGACTGCACCAACGCGACTGGGTAAATAGAATACCACTAACCGAGTTCGTGATCAACATGAGTGTGTCAGAGACCATGAAATATGCACCGTTCGAGCTCAATGAAGGATACATGCCCTCCATGCTGCGCGAACTAAGGACAGACGGAGTTGTTCACAAGGGGGTGAAGGACTTTGCACGGCAAGCATTGGAGAATCTAGCCAATGCACACGACGCTATCATTGCTGTGCGTGTTATACAGGCATGACATGCAAATGATAGGTGGAGTGAGGAACCAGAACTAACGCCTGGGACGTTAGTATATCTGTCGACGGAAAACTTGAATCTTCTGAAAGGAAGGGCAAGAAAGTTGTGTCCAAAATTCATTGGACCATACAGAGTCTTGGTCGCGGAACCAAGCACATCGAACTATGTTCTGGAGCTGCCTGCAGCTCTGCAAGCACGTTGGATTGTGCCTAAGTTTCATGTATCGCTACTTAGGCAATATAATGCAAACAATGATGCCATGTTCCCTAATCGGGTGACGCCTGAGCCATATGATTTTGGCGCCAGTGACAAACAGGAATGGTTTGTCGAGGACATCCTGGGCCATTGGTGGCAGGAAGGAACACACCTCGAATTCGAGGTACGATAGAGTGCGGGTAATACGACATGGGAGTCGTATCACACATGTGCTAAGTTGGCAGTGTTGGATTGATACTTAGAACTGCAGGGTGTAAAGCGCCCAAATCAGCTTGCTAAGTGCTCACGTGCTTAGCTTGATGGTGGTGATAAGATTTGGGCCAGATCAGTCAGATCTTGGACCAACGGAGTATCTGATCTGGATCAGATCACAATTGTGTCGGATAGATAAGATGGAGATTCATCCATCTGATGAGATAATGCGGCTCGTGATGTGGAGTTGACAGTCGGATCAGGTTATGTAACCTGATGATGAGGAATTTAGTGTGTTTTTTCCCACTGACACGTTGACATTTTTGTAGTACCATGTCATACCCTTACCAGCATATGACCAGTGAGCAGCAGCCTCAGAACCCACAGGGTTCTGGAGGAGGGGGGGATTGCCCCCAGCAAAACATTCAGCAGCCTGTAACGACACCAACTGTGGCGTCGTATCTAGTGGTATCCCAGTTTGGGCAGAACCCAGCCCAATTTGGACAACCTCCGCAGTTTTACCCACTGTTTTTCCAGATGCCATACTTCCCAGGACCAGCTGGTCCTGGACAGCAGATGGGAGGACAGGTGATGTGGGGTATGCCAATGCCGATGCAGCAGACGCAGACCCAGAGTGCAAGTACACTCCTTTCAGATGAGAAAGCACTAACTGCGCCACAGATAGCACCCATGGACGTGGATGACGATGTGGGGCGTCAACAGCAAGGAAAGAGCGAGGTGGTGCAACCTCGACAACAATGAGAGAGGACGCCGCCCCTGCAAGACACGTATAGAAGAGACCGGAGGCAATCGCCTCCGAGGAGTACCGGGGCACGAGGAGGCAGGCCTTGAGAAATAGTAGGGCACAGACGGGGATGAGCTGGCAGCAAGGACGCAAAATTGAGGTCAACCCTGACCTCAAACACCGCCTTGACAAGCATCGCCGTCACCTCATTGTGCACCATCTACATGGCGCTTATCGTACACGGAGAAAGGAAAAGGGAAGGAGATCGGGACGCCATCAGAGGTTCTGGACCCTCAGACAGAGGCAGTCTGGAGACACCTCATATTTGCCAGCCAGCGAGTGCCGCCGGAGTCCACGTTTCTGGCGGATCCAGTGGCTCAGGTGGTGATTACGGGCCTGCTCAATGAGATCGTTATGCTGCAGCAGCGTAACGACAATACTATCAAAACATTCATGAATGCCATGAAGAAGCGTCTGTCGTTGTCGGAGGAGCAGCCTGAGGCAAAATGCCTCAGAGCGCATGATGCAGTACCGGAGGTTGGGGTGTGGGAATCTGGAGAACTCACTTCAATTCCGGCTGAGTTACATGACAAGCTCGTGGAGGATGACACTAGTTTACAAGGATTGTCCTCGTCAACACATGCGCCCTCCCAGCAGTTAGGGACAAAGCGGCAGGATGAGGTGGTCCTGTCGGAAGTGGAGTTTGGAGCAGATGTCCCATGAGGAGCAGACAGAGTAGTGATGCAGTTTGGAGCAGTGGTGCAGTTTGAGGCACCACTGAGGGCATATGCGTCCATGGTCCCCATAAAGGACACGAGAACAGACGCTGAAGTAGAAGGGCAACTCCTAACATTAGCTGCGCTCGGTCTGAATGAACCAAGCGACAAGAGTGACTACGGGGAGTCATCAGATGAGACCCCCTTGGAAGGAGAAACCCCTGCTAAACGCCAAGTGCGTTTAGACAAAAAACGCAAGAGAGAGGCTCGGAGGAAGCATGAGGCCACCCAGCAGGCAAAGGTCAATAAAGACTGGGAGGAGCAGGCCACAGGCCGTATTCCTGATGGCCTAGGCATGTTTGTCAGCGGGACGTTGGTGGAGCAGTCAAATTGGTTCTACAGCAGGGCACTTGACCACCACTTTTATTACTCCCGGCTCACAAATACGGTATTCGTGAGCAATGAAGCCTTAGCCACAAAGACATACAAGGAGGAGAAAGGAGAGAGGTATTATCATACCTTGAAGGAGCTGGACTGTGTGGTGCTGAGGGGATTCCTGATGAATCCCCAGCAGTTGCGAAAGCTCTATGAGCTTTCGCAGAACAAGTTCAAGTCAGTGTCACTGCGCACTGAAGCCTACTATCTGTTGCACGAGTTTCAGTGCATCAGTATTAATTATTACACTATGATGAGGGATAGGATGATGACTCTGGTGTGTACACCAGAGTATGAACACATTTTGCCCCCTCTGGATCTTTCCTTCCGTCACATGAACATTGTGGTCATGCTGACCCTAGACGGGTACTTGCGATGAAAGGACCGAGCTGGGAGACCGTTTTTTATGCTCACTGGGTTTGATTCTGAAGGCGTACGTTTCACCTTTGATCTGGACAAACTGGCACAGAATGCTTTACTTCTGTCAACCAGGAATGATGAATTCAGTGTACAGCATTGCAGTGGATCAAGCGTATCACATTCACTGGCGTACTCTGTTAGGACACGCCCTTACACGTGGACTGTCTCCCTCGGAAAGAGTGCGGGAACGCTTTGCAAGGCTGTTGGCCTTGATTCTTGCACGTCCTGGAATATATCATAAGGCGGTCGCTGATTACAACGCTGCTAATCTTAGCACCCCATTTGTACCAATGAGCTGGACTGATGTCCAGTTCCGACCCCCATATTTCAATGTGGCTAATGCTGTCAACATCACCAATGCTGACGTGCTTTGTGCTATGATAGCCAACTGCATACCCGTAGAGTGGGTAGACCATGCCTATACCTTCGGCATGGTCTACCTCAAAAATTAGTTTCTTGCGGCCACAGCATCCATCGATCAGTTCTGCGAGGTCGACAATGAACGCCATTGTTGACTGGACATCTATGGAGAGCCTCCAGCCATCACGCGGTGGGACGATTGGCGATTGCCCACAGACAATGATATGATTCATCTTCACGCATTTCTAGCCCGCAATTTCGCTCAAGGTCATGAGTACCTTGAAAGTGGACTGTACTATCCCATGGGGATGAACCCCAACCGTTGAGATTTGTGGCAACGCCGTTCTTGACACAGGCCATATCCCCCATCTCCTTCACACCCTGCCACATCAGTTCAGACTCCTACAGCCTCAACATTGTCGGGCCCCATTGCCTCATCATCCTCGGTTAACATCAACACTAAGATGAGGATCGATATGGCCAGCGAGTTGTTGTGTCTGCCGTCTGCATAACTATCGTAGGCGGCTCATCTCTTTTTCAATTTATACTGTCGGTTAACGTCGGCATTGTATTTTTTGACAGATGACTTGGACATTCTTGAGCCGTGGAGGACCGGAGTGCCTCCACATTGGACTAATTTTTGACCTGGACAAATTGTCCCTCCTTACATAGAGACTGATTACCAGTCTCAAAGGGGGGCATGTAACATATCATAGTATAGTTAAATAATTAATAGACAATTATATTAATTATTTATTATTACTTTACATACCAGCTGGCTGCCTTACATAAGGCAGCCAATTTTACTGTCATACTTTGTAGTACTAGAATCGACTATCGATCTGGTTCTGTTGGTGTGACTGTAAGGCTAAGCAAAACTTGACATTGTTTCACCAATGATGGTAAGCATGCCAGCACCTGAGTAAGTATCTCTGATTTTGATTTCTAACTTAGCTGTGGTCTGATCTGTCTCCTCACAGTAAGCAAGAGGTGTTGGCACTGCTCGCCAACATGCAGGTCGATGAAGAGATGATCATAATTTATGTTGAGGTGTTTGCCATGGCCTCTGAAGATGCTAAAGAAAGGATGAGGATCATGGAGAAATATAAGGCCACTGGTAAGGAGGACATCGGCAAGGGGAAGGCACCCCTTTTAAAAAGGCAGGAGTTGACTGTTGCTGGTTCCAGCAAGGGTTCCCGTGCCAGCAGTGCCCCAAGTCCAGCACTGCCGGCAAGCAGAATAAACTCCCCCATGAAGCCAGGCAAGGCTTTAAAGAAGAAGATAAGTTTAACTCTTTTTACCATTGCTGTGCCTTGCTAACATCTTTTCTAGTCTCAAAAGGGGAAGGCCCCCCAATACATGGTAAGTGACTCCTGGTAACCATCCACCTATTACTGACCAAGTTACAGCTGCCTAGACAGTTATCCTTTGACAACAAAGAGTTGAAGGGCTTGCTTTTGCCATGTCAAGAGAAGGTGATTTTGGATGAAGGGCAGGAGGCAGGAATGGTGATGCCAGAGATGAAGGGGAAGAAGACCGTGGCCTTGGTGGAGTGTCAGGAGTTTAAGAATGCTCAGGATGCAGTAAGAAACCTTATTTTTTTTTGTTCTCCTTCCTTGCTGCTGACTGCTTGCTAGTGTGACAAGTGCTGGGCAGACAATAACCTGGAGAGATGCTGGTTTTCTACTGGGTCCCAGCCTTGTTACCAATGCAAGGTGCTAAAGCATGCTTGTATGATTGATGGTGCCAAAAGTTGCAAGTGCAGTGGTGCTCCAGATGCTATCATCGAACACACCTTCTTGCAAGCAGTTCTGGTCAAAAGGGTACAAGAGTTTGTAGAGCAGGAAAGAAGCAGGATTATTTCTGGTGAGGTGGCCACCATTAGTAAGGCCTCCTTGGTATTGCCGACATGCCAAGGAGATGGATCTGAAACTGTCAGTAAGCATGGCACTGGCAAGCACCAAGAAAAATGCAAGGCCTCTTTTTTTGGCAAGGAGAAGGCCAGAGCAAGCATGTCCATATTGAGTTGCCCTCCCTCTCTCCAACTGCTGAGGACGTTGAGATGAAGGAGCTGGAAGCAGCTCTTGCTGCTAGCTGCCTTTCCTCCATTAGCAATGAGGCTGGTCCTAGCCAGCTGTTGTCTGAGGGCGTCTCTGCTGGTCCTTCCAACACTGGCACTCAAGGTGAGTTGGCAGCAGATGACATCAAGATGGAAGAGCCTGCAGATGTAAAGGAGTCAGTAGCAACAAAAGAGGCAGGGAATAGGTTGCTCGGCAAGAAGGCAGAAGGCAGCAATAAGGATGCCAAGAGGAACTTGGATGAGACATTGAGGAAGGTCACTGGCAACTCGCAAGAGCTGCCACTTTTGGATCCTCCTGCTTTCTGAGTGAGTTGGGAGAGAGAGGACTTGATGACTCAGCAGTGGGTAACTTCAAGTGGTCTCTTGTTTTGGACCCCCCAATCTCAGCCAAGAATCACTGGCAATTCTCATGAGTGGTTGGGGGAGGACTTGGTCTATCTGGTAGCAGCATTACACCCTCCTCAAATCTTGAAGAGGATGGCAATTCGAGTGGCAGAAATGCAAGCAGCATTGAGTTGGGAAAGGAAAAGAGTGCAAGCCCAGATTATAGCTTCCCACCTTTATTACTCTAACTTGATGAGAAGCCTGAGCACTCTAGAAGAACACCAGGCTGATTGCCAAGACGTCTTGGAGTGGCAGGCACTGAATCAGGTACAGGCTGCCAATCTCCTGCCTCTTTGCAACAATTCCCTGTTGTCAACAGATGATGAAGAGTGACGGACCTTAGAGTAGATAGGCCATTTTTATACATAGTTTGATATTGCTGCCTATATATAAATGTTTTTGCCGTCCTGCTATCAAGTGATTCAGAAAAATTAGTGACTTGGACATGAAGTATTTAAAACTGAGTAAACATAATAAAAGAAAAGAGATGGAAATGATAAGAACTTAAGCAAGGCATGGTAGAGGCAGTAATAAATGAGGAACTTAGCAAGATTTTTAAAGAAAAGGGAAATGCTCAGTAGATCATCATAGCAGAAAAACCCTTGGTGAGAGTTGCACACGGCGCTAAGCGTTGGCAACATGCTAGTGCTGTGTCTTGATTACATAAGAAAAGAGTGTCTGTGACATATAGTATGGTAAGCAGTCTAGCAAGGAAAATAAAGTAAAAAGTAAGTAAAAAGATGGGCTTATCAAGTTTTTAGTCATTTTCTTCTTCTTCTGATATAGTCAGCAAGTCATCATCATCTAGTAGCTCTGTTTCTTCAAGCTCCTGAAGCTTGGCAGTGTTGATGTCTAGCACTTTAAGCAGCAAGTCAAGACATTCCCTAGTGAAGTATGGCAATAAGCGGAAAGTGGCAACAGGTCTATGGAGTATTGATCCATCTAATTCACAAAGGATGTAAGCATTTCCATGATTGTGAGAGATAACTACCAATGGCCCTAGATAATGTGGGCACATCTTTTTGTTATAGGAGGTCTCGATCTTGGAGTTGTGCATAAGCACTAGTACACTCCTTGGAAAGTCATAGTCCTTGATGGTAGCACTATGATCAGTCTCAAACCTAAGTGCGGCTAGGCAATGGGCAGCAAAGACAGTCTCATGAAGGCACTCCAAGTTCTCTCGTTAATGCTAGAGGTCAATAGCATGTCTGGCAATAAGGTTGGTAGTTGCCAAGATATTATGGAAAGCTGGTTGGAGATAAGTTGCCTCAACAATGTTAGCAGGGAGCAGTGGATGAGTTCCAGTAGCTGCATAATAGAGAGAACAACCCATGCACTTACAAATAGTGACTCTTTCTGACCAAAACACTGAATAAGTTGCCTTGCTCCAACGAGACTCATTGCCATTGACTGCCTTGAAGAGTGCTTGCTGCATATCAAAGTGAAGTCATTCCACCAGACTGTTGACATGCTTGTTGTAGCCAGAGATGCAGATGTGGTAAATATTGTACTTGGCAAGGTAAGTTAAAGCTTTAATGATTGGCACACCATTATCTATGACGATCTCCCTTAGTGCTCCTCATTGGCAAATGACATCTTCAAAGAGCCACTTGGCAACAGCATCGGTATTCTTGCATTGGAGCATGCAGAACTCAGGCCAATGAATTAGCAAGCAGCATTCCTGAATGATATACTTATAGCAGCCAGACTTGGGCATATGTATAGTGTCAATGTAGATCTTGCTGAACAAGGGGGCAGGCATAGCAACAGTAGGTGGGATCAGCACTTGGCAAGTCTGCTGAATCTGGCAAAAGTGGCAAGTCCAGATGTACCAGGCAATGTCAGCACTAATGTGTGGCCACCAGAAATGCTCTAAGAGGGTGGCATGAGTAGTGTATAAACCTCTGTGACCAAGTTTGTTGTGCATGGTGCATAGGATATGTAAGTGACCATCCTGCTTGATGACCAATTTGTGAGCACTGTTGCAATGACATCACTAAAAACAATTGTCAGTAAAGAAGAAGTGAGTAGCATAGCGGATAAAGGTTGCATACTTCTTGTTGCTAAGGTTTTTTAGATGCTTAAGGTCTTGTATCTATTGCTCCATGACTAAGAGGTGCTTATCCTCAGCTTGGGTCTTGGTGGATTGGGATACAGCATTGTAGGTAAATTGGCAGCTATCCTCTCTAAGCAGTTGAGGTTCTTGTACAATTCTTACTGGAGGGAAATCTTGGCTAAGGATGCTTGCCATGTAGAAGATCAGTGGTGCACTAAAGGTGTCAGGTCAGTAAGAAATGATGGGGTGCAGGAAAATGGTGGTGGACTGTTGCCGATACAGAAGGAGGATGAGTTGCTGAATGAGGTATATAAAGCCATGTAAGTGGTCAACCCAATCTTCAAAGTTGCTATTGTTGTTAGGGTTGGTTGCCAAATTGCCAGGTTGCTGTGGTCACATCCATCTAGTTCATGGAAGGTTCCTTTAATGTGAACAAGCTCAAAGTAAAATATAAGGATAGCTACCACTCAATAGTTCATGCTAGCCAATGGCTGGATATCAGAGTTCTGAAGCATATCCTTGATGTACCTAGCATCCACCTTGACGATAAGATTGTGCACATCAATGAGATACATCCTTAGTGCCTGAAATGCCTTGAAGAGGCTGTAGAGTTCTAGCTTTGGCTGACTGTATCACAATTCTCAGTTGTTAAGCATGATAGACCCAAAGCAGTTGTAACGGCATTGTTTCCAGTTGTCGCTAAGGCACTGGCAGAGAAAGTAGCCAATAGCAATATATGAGGTGTCAACTGCTAAGATGATGGGATTGGCAGAGGCATAGTCAATAGGGATGAGTAGCTTGGCATCTTTCAGTGCTTTGATGAGGTTGCATTGGGAGTCGACTTGGTCTGAGCCAAACTCAAATGGCTCATTAGTACATGTCAATCAGGTAAGGTGGTGAGTGCAATGGGCAAAGTTCTTGACAAATATATGGAGGACACCAATGGTGCCAAGATAAGCACAGACTTCAGATAAATTGTGGCAAGGACCCCAGTGCTCAAGAAGCGCTAGGTGAGATTCATTGGGAATGTGACCAGCAGAAGTGCAGATGTGCCCAAGAATTTTAAATCTTGGCACACAGAGAAGGAGCTTGTGACTAATAAAGGTCCCACTGCTATACTTCATGTGCTGGAGAATACGATTGAGAAGCTGAAAGAAGTCCCAAAGTGCCAAGCATATGTTATGGTTGTTGGGATGCTTCTTCAGCAAGCCATCAATGAGTTGCCAGTCTGTGGGTCCTTTAATGTCAACATCATCAATGAAGCTAAGCATGTTATGAGGGGTTTCAGGTTGGAGAATAAAGGTGATGTCATCATGAAAAATAGGGACCGAGTTAGTTCAGTCTATTGGAAGAGTAACTAGGTGCAAGGCACTAAAGGGAGTTTAAAATATGATTAAGTCACAGGAAGAGGAATGTATCAAGCACTCATCATAGCTGACATAGAGATCAAGAGTGGCACCACAGATGCACCCAGCAAAGGACTTGGCAACGTGGTCAGAAAAAGGAGGCACATCAGAGTGCCGAATAGTAATTCTATTTAATGGCTCTAAACTGTGAACAATATGCAAATTACCATTTTTCTTGAGCACACAGAACTACCAGGAGCAGTAAGAGCTATTAGATGGCTCATAGACACTAGCCTATATCTTAGTGCATATAATCTGGCAGACCTCAGCCTCAATGCCAGGCAGCAAGGGTCTGTTATGTTCAGTCCATGGCATATGAGGAATAGTAGGAATTACCACAGACAGGAAAAAATCAGTGTGCAAGCTGCCACGCTCAGAGTCTTCTCAAGCAAAGGCTTGGTTCTGCTTGGCGATAAGGTCAGTAAGAATGTTCATTTTATCCTTGGTAAGGAAACCGATATTGTAGTCCTTGGCAAATTGCTGTTGGCATTTGGCGGTAAAGCATCTTATCAGTTGGAAGGGTGTTTGTAACCTGAGGTTATGGGCTAAAACTATCTTGTGTGTCCCACACAGTGCTAAATCAGACCGCAGTATCAGATTTGACTAGAACTAGAGTGAATCCAAGATGTTAAGCTTACATAATACTCTAATAAATGATTATAGCATCGTTGACACTGGTAACAAGTGTGAGTCCATTACATACCCCCCAATGAGACCGAATACTCAGTCTTAGTGAAGGGAGGTGGAGTGAAATGAAAGATGCATGATAGTGCAAGCACAGAGTAACACGCGTATCGCGTTGCTGCCAAACGTTAGCATTATTCACGTAGTAGGTGTGTCATCTAGACACAATAGCGGGCAGTCTCTTATCAGATGGGTGCGCATGGGACGCCAATGGTGACAAGATATAATTAAGTACAAAAAATAAACAAAATAAAGTGACTCCTCCTCTGGGTCCGCTGTATCTACATGCTACTCTGGAGTGCGTATCAGCTGAAAGGTTTCAAGTGGAGTACTTGGAAGTACCTACACAATAACAAACACGGGTCTAGGACCTGGATGTTGATGCTCCCGCAACCGCACCCATCTCAGTAACCATTGACTCCTCCTCCAGTGCAACATTAATCGTGGGAGGGGGAGGCGCCAATTCCATCCTCGGTGGGGTTATAGGCCCCTCAACTGCAGGCATGTCTACCACCATAGACTCTGTTAGTGTGACGTTAATCGCTGAAGCAATGGTGGGTAGCGTACCATGCACTGCCATGCGTTTTAGGAGATTGACCTGGTTTGGGTCCATGCCAATCAGATAGTAGAGGCCATTGGCCTCAGGGTTTTCCGGGAGATTGCTCTCCTTGTGGGGCTTGAACATAAGACAATAGTGGTCGTCTTCGGTCATCTCCCGCCATCCATCCCATTGCGGGATTGTGGCTGGGGTGCCATACTTGGAAAGGTGCTCCATGCGCTCATCGTCGACCTGTTTGAAGATGTCCATGGACATCGTGGGGGAATGAAACTGCTGTTCCAGGAAGACTACGCTGTAAGTGTAGGCATGGTCCACCTATTCCAGCAGAATCCGGTTGTGCAGAAGGACACGTGACACGTTGTCATCAGAGAAGTTCCATGCCTGGTCGTCAGGCACGTGAACTTGGTGAATTTTGAGCTTTGGCCCATGCTGGGGCTCAAATGGTTGCTTGGAAAACATGGCGTCATACAAGGCAATCGTCTCTTGATACAGCCCTGGATGGGCCATGACAAGGGTCATGCGCCGCACGATCACGGGCTTGGCTGTGCTGTTAGCGCATAGAGCTTGACATAAGGCAAACCCAAAGAGGGTCCACCAGTGCATGCGGTAGGCGTGATCCACCACAATGCCCTGATATGTATTTTCCAGTCCAGGTCGACCAAAGACCAGCACGTACTGCGCCAGCTGGTCTAAGTCAAACGGTGTGGCTGGATCTTGAGCACGCATTACGCGCAGCGCTGTGGAACCATTGTCTTTCATGCACAAAAAGCACCCCAGAATGTGTCGTCGCTCAACAAGAGCGAGGTTGTCAGGGCCCTGCATCGGGTTGATGAGGTCCTGGTACTGAGGCTCCTTCATCAGGAGCTGCATGGTTTGGTCATGCAAAGCCTCAACTGTTCACTGTGCGAACATCTGAAGCTCTGTGATCAACATGTACGTGACAATTCTGTCACGACACAGAATGTGAACATTCATATAATATTTATAGAGCCAGTCCAGCTCTAGCGGAGTGCGGGGATGACTGCACGGGACGTGCTTGTACACAATCGTACCTGGGATGTGGGCACGCTGGCCAGAGGAATACTCATATGACGCCGCTCTATTGGAGTCAGCTCCTATCAGCACCGTATTTGTGGCATACAAATAATAGGTGCAATGGCTGAGTGCTCCTCTAAAGCACGAATTCATTCGCTCAATATTGAGCGGCCCCCACACCTTCATCCCCAAGCCATTGGGGATCCTTCCTGAGAACTCATCCTCGGCCCTATACTTCAGGGCCTGTAGCTCCTTGGTGTGATTTGCCTTCTTCTTTGCGATGCGCTTATTGTGCAATACTCATTGGAATCGGTCCGCTGCTGATTCCCCCTCCTTCCCATCCTCCTTCTGCTCTGAGCTCGACTCTCCATAGTTGCTCTCATCGGACAAGGATGCTCCTGGTGCTTTGCCTTTTCCAGGCACGGGTTTTCCTCTCAAGGTCACCACCAGACCATCATATTGCTCCAGTGTGCGGGGGTCTGGGGTCAAGGCGACCACAGGGTAGTGTTCTGGCAGGGCCGGTACAAACACCGGCAGCATGAAGAGCATCTGGACTTCTCCCGCTCATGCGGAAATGTCAGCAGGAAAGATTATAACCTCCAATTTGGAGGCATCAAGGGGCGGCTTGTGGCCACAACGCTGACAAGACGGCCCTGACTTGGTCGGGGCAGATGATTCTAATTGTGGCTGAGGCACTGGAGAGGCAGGTGCATTTTGTGCCAGAGTTCTCCCTCCAGGCTCAGCGCAAAGGACAACAGTAACGGGTGCTCTTGGTGCCACAGCGACAGGTTTGGGCCCCATAGGTGGAGCCCGAGATGATGCGGATTCCCACTAACCCAGAGACAGCCCTGCCAAGGGCTCACTGACTGCAGTCAGTGACCTGGGGGGGCCTGATGGGCTGGGGCGGGCAACTGCAATGACGATGCAACAGGCTGAGCAGGCAGCTCAGGGTGCGCAGATTGTGCAGCCATTGGCATCCTGGCCCATGGAGGGTTGACCACTCAAGTGGGCTGATACTTGGCCCTCTTGACCTCAGCGGTCGGTTCCTCAAAAGATGACACTTTGTGCTTAGACATGTGTTCGATCTGCTCCAGTGCTGCTATGTGCTGCCTCTTCATCAGCTCAATCTGATTGAGCAAGCCCTCCATCACCATTATGGCCAAACTGTCCTGTAGGAAGGACGCAGTTGCAGGGACTGGCTGTCCCGCTGCTTCCAACCTACTCAGGAGTGCATCTGGCACCAACAACTCCTGCGCTTGTGGCACAGGTTCAACATACGATTTGACCATGATACTAATGGCGGCCCCATCACTGCACCCGCATATGTTGGTCTTGATGCACCTGAGTGCAACGACGGTTCCTGGTAGTAGCGCTTGTGGTGCATGCTGTCCTCTGGGCACTCATAGCACCCTTTGTCATCAACGTCCATCTCCTGCAAATGATAGGGAGTTTGATATGGAAGCGGCTCCTTGCAGCCTGGGTAGGCCACGCCTGCTGACTGATATTGGCTCACCACCGGATATGGCGGCTGCCTCTGGTGGCTAATAGATATATTCGGGGGTCTCCCCCCTTCACTAGAGCCTTGCAGGCTCTGATCATTCTTTTGTGGCCCCCAATAGGCCATTTTGAAACAACACGTCAGCTACGTGTATTGGGACTGAGGAAAGAGAAAAAAAAACAATCTCCCAACTCCGCCAGTGGTGTAAACAACCACACATACACGCCACCTGGTCAATCACCAGCTATCAAAGTGGACTTCGTCCACCTTCCACCACCCTACGTGCGTTATGCGTGTTTTGCTAGTTGTTGAGGGCGTTTCATGCCCTGCAACTCTAGGTACCTGTCCATCGCTGCAAGGTCTTTGCAGTTCACTAGCAGTTCCTAGGTTGTATCATCTAAGCTCCACCTTACCTCAAATCTGAGGTTTTCCTTTGTCCACCTATGACCTATGATGTCATCCACAAACCATTCCTGGTCATTACCAGTTCCAAAGTCATATGGCTCTGGAGTTGCGCAATTAGGAAAGAGCGCATCACTACTGGCATTATATGGTTGCAACAGCAACACATGAAACTTGGGAACTATCCTGCACGCTTGCGGCGCATGGGGTAGCTCCAGCACGTAGTTAGACGTGCTCGGCTTGGCCTCAAGGACTCTATATGGTCCAATCCACTTTGGACACAGCTTACTTGCCCTGCCTTTTGGCAGATTCAAGTTCTTTGTCGAGAGGTACACTAGGTTCCCTTTCTCGATGTCCAGCTCATCACGTCTGTGATTATTTGCATGTTTGGTCTGCCATATGCGCAATTCTATAATTGCATCATGGGCATTGGCCAAGTTCCCTAGCGCATTGCACGCAAACTGCTTTACCCCCACATAAATAGCTTCGTCAGTACGAAGCTCACGAATCATGGATGGCATGTAGCCATTGTTGAGTTCAAAGGGTGAATACCCTGTGGTTTCCGATATGCTCACGTTTATCGCAAATTCCACGAGTGGACATCTATCCACCCAGTCCTTCTGATCAGGACATACAACTGCTCGCAGTATTTGCGCAATATTTCTATTTGCACGTTCTGTTTGACCATCTGTTTGCGGATGAAATAACATAGACATGAGCAACTTTGTTCCAAGCAGTTTGTGCAGCTCCTTCCACCATTTGGAAGTGAACGTAGCATCTCAATCGCTTACGATCAAACTTGGCAATCCATGGAGGCGCACTATCTCCTTGAGATAGATCCACGACAAATCCAACGCTGTCATGGTGGTTCTCACCGGAATGAGATGGACCATACTGGTCATTCTGCAGATCACTACCCAGAGGTAGTTAAACCCTTTCGACTCAGGAAACAGACCTATAAAGTCCATCCCAATCGAATCCCAGGGTTTGACCGGTATAGGCAGCGAATGAAGCTTTCCCAGTGGCTTTAATGTCAATACTTTTGACTGTTGACATAGCTTGCATGTTAAGCAGAATTGGCTCGTTTCTTTGGCCATTTGCGGCCACCAGTACCAGTGTCGCACATAGTCCAGCATTTTCTGAGTTCCAAAGTGGCCCACTACTCTATGAGCCTGGTCCAGGATAGTCGTGATTAACGACCTCTCCTGGGGAATGCAGATGACTTTGAACCCCGTGGGTCTGGTAAGGTAGACGAGCTGTTGCTCTATCCTGAAGCGCGGATGTGCTTGGATATTGTTCAGAATTTCTAAGAAGAGATTATTATCCTTGTATCCTTGCTGGATACGTGTGCGGAATTGCACATTGCCTAAGTTGGCCGGTGCAGGGTTATGGTCCTGTGACTCCAGCACCTGCTGGAGCATCATATCAGTACCTCTCGGAGGCACTCCTTGCCTCGTTTCTTCACTGGGCTGAGGGACCTCATGCTCCACCAGCACCTGGGCCTCGATATTGCGAGCTTCTCGCTGTTTGTGCAGTTGCTTACTGCGACGTGTTTCCTGCGCTCACATGGCGCGTAGCTCGACCCTATGTTCCTTGATCTCATGGAACCAATGCAGGGGCAAGTCTTCGCCCTCTGAGTCAATACGTTTGTCCACCTGGACATAGTCATGTGTGTCATGGACGTCATCTCGGGTATCACTCTCGAAATATCGAGATAGACAATCCGTGACTTTGTTCAATTCACCTTTTACATAGGTGATGTCGAACTGGTACCACGACATGTAGTCAATCCAGCAACGTTGTCGCAGAGATAGATGCACCTGAGTCTTGAAAACTCTAGTGCTTTGTAATCCGTAATGATGTGAATCTTATATCCCATCAGTTTATCCTCCCATTTTAGGAGGGCTTCCAGGATCGCAAGTGTTTCTAACTCATATATAGCATAGTTCTGCTGGGCAGCAGTGAATTTACAGGACATAAATCCCGCTGGTCGGCATGTCTGCCATGTTTTACCTTGGCCAAACATGGCTTCAACCCCAGTCTTTGATGCGTCACATATGAGCCATATGGGCTCGTCGATGCATGGATCAATTGGCCAGATGACTGGCGTCTTTGTGCAAATGCGCTTAATCATCTCAAAGCACCGCTGATGCAGCGGTCTCCAGTGAAAAGGGGACCCATTCTGGGTCACGGCCATAAGTGGCCCCGTGTATGCAGTGATGTCTGGCAAAAAGTTGCCAATATAGTTCACAAGTCCAACGAATTGTTGGATATCATTATATGTGCGTGGAGTATGCCACTCTCGAATTTGGTTGAGCTTATCCATGTCCAGGTGAATACCCTTCTTGTCAATGACATGACTGAGACAATCAATACTAGTTGCGTACAACTCGCACTTCTTCCATTTGAGATATAGGCTAGCCTTATGTAGTCGTTCAAATACAACTCGTAGGTGCTGCTCATGCTCCTCAATGGAGTCAGAAAAAATGAATATATCATCTAAATAGACGTGCATAAACTTTCCGATTACATCTTGGAAGATTGAGGTCATTAACCTCTGTGGTGCATTACAATCACCAATCTGCATGATGTTACTCATGAACGTCCCCATTAGGGATGAGAACAGCATCTTTGGTATATCCTCTTTGCATATGCGAACCTGTTTGTACACGTCTGTTAGGTCAATTTTTGACTTATACTTCGCTATCGCAACATCTTCACGTATGACTTCCTGATCTGGAAGAGGTGTGACATCCTTGACTGTGTTATCATTGTGCTGTCATACATCCAATGCAGTCCTCAACGTTTCATCCTTCTTGGGGATACAAAGTAAGGGTGCAGCTTGCACCGCTGGTCGTGGTTCCCACCACTTTGCGTTTATGTATCTATTTGTCTTTTCACAAAGTTGATCCTGTAGTGCTCACGGGCAGCGAGGCAAATGATATTTGTACTGCTTGTTATTGTCAATGAGGTTAATCTCATGATTAACCTCCCGTCACGGAGAAAGCTCTTCCTTCATTCTGTTGACAATATCAGCAAACTCCTGTTGCCATTGCTGGTGCAATCGAGGGATATCCTCCTCTGTAAGGCTCACAGCCTTCCCTTTCCCTTTTGCTATGCGTGCTATATGTGGTTGAACCTTTGGTTCAAATCACTCCCATAAGGCATGTATGTGCTTCTCTGTGAGATCTCCCGGATTCAACCTTACAACCGGTTGTTTCTTCAACACTCTTGTCGTACTCGCCGATGACTGCATGCTTCTCGCTTTCAGCAAGAGTCCATCAAATATGATATCCGATGTTTTGGAAATCTCATCCTCTTGTGCGTGATGGTACACTTCTCCCGTCTGGGTCACCTGCACCCTTCCCATAGTATGCGTCACCATTGACGCCACCAACTCATTCCACTCCCATGGCATTCATGGGTCATATGCCCATTGCACTACTAGCTCATGCACTGGTCGATCCCTTAGCGACC
The DNA here is from genome assembly GCA_003313075.1 of Termitomyces sp. MG16. NCBI lineage: Eukaryota > Fungi > Basidiomycota > Agaricomycetes > Agaricales > Lyophyllaceae > Termitomyces > Termitomyces sp. MG16. The sequence continues at coordinate 28,572 of QGOA01006085.1, forward strand.
TTGTGCTTCCCACAGTTCCCATCGTACTGTATACCTTGTCCTTGATGAGGTCCTCAACCTTCACTCAAGAGCTAGTCGGCTGACATTCCAGCGACTCCACCATGTGTTTACCATGCTCATTCTTGTGCTGTACAGCCTGTTTAGGCTTTCCATTAATACACCCAGTCACATCCGGGTGCTTCCCCTTCTCCAGAGTTCTTTGAAACTCTTCTTCCGACATTAGTATAGCTGGTGAATCTGCCAGCAGGCTTCTCGGTGGGACCGGTTTGTCCTCCACCTCCTGTACAGTCGCTCTTCTGCGACCATCTAGTCAGTTGCATTCATCATGCCGCTTTTCAGTTGCGCGATAGCACCTCAGATGACTATCTGTGTCGTTCAACACGACTTTCTCCACCTTCAAAGACGTTGATAGGACCCCATACAGGATCAGCGCATCAACAGCAGGCTACGGCAACACGGCACAGGCTCAGGATACCTTAGTGCGCGCTAACTAACCAATTTTGGCAATATTTGACGGCCGCGCACGGCAAGAAGCAGATCCAATCAATGATAGCGCTGACAGCAGACAGAATGACAACTGACAGATGGCATCAGTCACTGACGACAGCGCTTAGCAAGAAGCCTGATGATCTATCAAAAACTGACGGACAGCTTGGCATTTGACCTTGGCGTCTGACATGGCTTAGCGCCTCGATCTGGCACCTGACATCGCTTAGGTGCTCTGACAGACAGAAGGGTGCTGGATTGATGGTTTAGCTTCACGATCTGCTGCCTGGCGTCGCTAAGGTTCTTGAATGGATGGTAGGGATCTGAAACTGTTGGAGCTACCCCTATGAAATTTTCTAGTTTACCGCACTTTGGCAATGGTTGGTCACTAGCGACGGTGAACTCCTTGTAGTATATAAAGTACTTACCGACTTGTACATACATCATCGAACAATAGACCAGAGTTTCCTGCTCCCCTTTCGTCAGCCTCCCTTACGCTCGAGATCTCATTTACAGTTGGCAATGTCGAACTTGTCGGCAGTTGCAGACTATCGCTAGCCTTCGACCTATTCGCGCCTTGCAGCTACGGCAGGCATTATCAACGCTTAGACTTTGCTAAGCTTACTGTGTTCTTGCCGTTGACATTGCCATGTTCACTTACCGCTCCCTTCATAGGTGCTTTACTTTAGCGCTTTACACTTGCCGACCCCCTTACTGACTTTTCCTCATTTTCACAGGCGTGTTCTCTGGGACCTGCCCGGGACTCCTCACATCACTTATAGCGCGCCCAACGCAAGCAATTGGTTTGGTAACACTATAGTAATATTTGTTGCTGACCAAACTTTGGGCATCATCAACATACCATTTACAACGACCATGTCGTTCATGAAGTCCAAGGACACCTTGTTCTTATGCATAAATGGCGTACCGATGATCATGTTGTAGCAATCAAAATTCGCTATGTCTACATATTCCTTGGTCGACATTCCTGATGTCTTTATTCTAACTTCAGCGCCGAACTGCACCATGGCGACTCTCTACAGTCTCCAGCTGGAGCATCAATGGCTCTTCCAGTTCATGAGCACAAATCGCATTGACGTGAGCAAACTGGGGCATAATGCCCATAGTGGTACTCCCTGAGTCCCACAGCGTCCATGCTGGATGTCCGTTGACATCAACATACGTGACCAGGCACTCCTTCTCCTCGGGAGTATAGCGTGGCCACTGCAACTTATTAGTTGCCTTCTGCAGGGTTACACGTCTCATTCAGACGCGCTAATCTCCACGGCACTCAGTCAGTGCAAACAGGTGTTCCTCCTCAGCATCACAATCATAATAGTCACTGTCATACATGTCCACTGCGATGTATTCGTCGCCATCAATCTGGACGCTCTTGGCGTCATCTACTTCCAACCCATCAGCCTCTACCTGCAGCTCTTCCTCCGCTTCTTCAACGATCTCATTGTTCTCGTCATCACTGATGATATCACTAGGTGCCACAGCCATATGGGCCGCTTGGATGTGTGCCTTAGGAGGGGCGGGACATTCCTTAGCAAAATGCCTGCTCCTGCCACAGTTGTAGCACACCAAAGGGTCTCCTGCAGGCCTTCTCTAGGCCGCTCCTGGGGCCCCAGTGGGTTTGCTTGCCATATGCACCGCAGGCGCTACTACCCCTCTTGCTGCTACTTGGTTTTGACCTGAAAAGGGTTGACTATTCTTTGCTGGCAATTGTCCAGCAGGCTTCGATTGAGGCCATTGGCCTCCAGGGATTGACTTGCAGACAACAAATCGCGGATTGCAATTGTTCTCCATCTCCGTCCGTTTGGCCAGGAAGGTCCCCACCTTCACTGCCTGACAGTTCACAGTTCCTTGGCGTGAACTATGCTGCTCATAATGGTTCGCAGTCCATGTCGACTGTTCATAACGAATGGCATATGCCAAAAATTCGGTCACAGTATTGACCTCCAGAGACAAATTGTTGTCGCATATTAACGCTGATAGGCTTCTACTCGGACTGAGCGCATCAAGGGACATTATAGGCCGACCAACACTTGACAC
>QGOA01006095.1:0-20317 GCA_003313075.1 Termitomyces sp. MG16
GCTAGAGCTGCTCTATATTCCCAACTGGTCGCTAGAGTCCTGAGTACGTCAAGTGTTGGTTGGCCTATAATGTCCCTTGATGCGCTCAGTCTGAGTAGAAGCCTATCAACGGAGCCACTGAACGTGCAAACTGAACCATTACTCAAATGATAAGAATATGTGTCAGCACGAGTCACACAGGACTGGGTATCCAAACTGCCTGCAATCGAATTTGCAATCAACTCAGCAAGATCTGACAGCACGGGCTACGCACCTTTCTTCCTGAACACGAAGGATGCCCAGAACCATTATATGGGACAACCCCTCAACAGAGGAATTTCCTGGTGTCCGTATCTTCGCGCAACAATTGAAAACGGCCATAATGGCTGCACACAACGCCATACTGATGGCCTGAGTAAAGCAGACCAGGAATGCGAATCACAAGCGTCAGCTGGTACTGTTTAAACAAGGGGATTTTGCATATGTATCAATGAAAAACATGAGTTTCCCTAAGGGAACGCCACATAAAATGATACCGAAGTATGTGGGGCCTTATTTACTTCTCAAGGATTACGGCAACTTCTCATTCAAGGTGCAATTACCTATGCACATGCTATGACGAGGAATTCACGATGTATATCACGCATCATTGCTATGCATCCACCATCCCAATGATGATCGACGCTTTCCTGGAAGACTGTACTCCCAGGTTGTGGTGGAAACCGAGCCAGATCATGAGAATGAGTGGGCAGCGGATAAGATTATCAGTCACGCTGGATCAGGAACCGACTCGATGTTTGAAGTGCTATGGCACCCAGGGGACAAGACCTGGCTTGCTTATGATCAGGTCTGGGACCTTAATTTACTACAGCCCTATCTTGAGGCGCAAGGAGTGGGCGATATTAATGATCTTCCGTTAGGTACTGGAAGCCCTCCATTGGACGACCCCCAAATATTTCTAGGGGCCATACGATTTGCCCTATATAAAGCTCTAGTCACCTTCCAACCCATTCCCATCGTTCCAGACCTCCCAGCCACGCACTCAACCTCAGCACCCTCTCTTGCCTCGCATCTTTGCTTGTTCTCAATGTCTTTCCGGCCAAAGGACCATTACAAGCCACATCCACTCCTCACTACCCGTCCTGATGGACTTATCCAGCTCACCTCCATCGACCCAAACATTGTAGTCCATCCCCTCCAGTTGCAGGAATACATCCGCTACGATAATGACGTTCGGTGCCAGAACATTACCGTCAATACTTACATGCCGGCCGGATACGCAGAATTTGCATCAGCTTATAATGTGTCCAAAGGCGACAACCCCTGCGAATTCACCACCTGGAATGAGACCACCGCATCGTACAACGTCGACAACTTTGCCATTCCCCCCAGTCTCTTGACGTTCCCCTACTGCAACCCTCATTACAACGACTTCCGCGTTTTTGGTCTCCTTAAGCCCGACGGTGACATCGACACCGCCCGCTGGGATATGACCAAAGACGCCCTACTCCGTCCTCATCGCGAGGCAGTTTGAAACCAGGCCCGCATCGAGTCTCGCCGCGAGGAAAAGGCATATAAGAAGAGGCGTTTCAAGGAAGCACACCCTCAAGGTTTCATGATCGGCAGTTCGTCCACTCAAGCTAGAAAGAGTTATCGCTCCCGCAAAGGCAAGGGGTCTCCATCTTCCACCAACCTCGATGCGGAGGGTGAGAACGACGACGACGAACTGATGAACGAGGAGCTCCCTGTTGCTTAATCTCTTTCTCCATTTACTTCTCCCTTCGACATGCTCCCAGTTACTCTGATCCGCGCCTCGCGCCCAAAACCTACGTCATCGCATTCTTCTCAAAAAAAAAATAAATAGCCGCAGTCTCGAGAGTTCGAACCCCGGAGGATACCTTTCATTTATTCAGCCTTTTGCTCTATCAGAGCCACAATTCGTTTTAGTAGGAATCTGTCACATTGTTCTAGATACCTGGAGGGCGTATGTAGCGACAGCGACCACATTGCGCTCCTTTCGGACTCCTGCTTGTTTGTTTACCACATCCCTTGCCGTACCTGCCCGCTAGGGACTAATTTGATAGATTACTATGCTACAGGTATATAAGTCGTTACTTGATATCTTGTATCTAGTTCTTCCCAATTGCAGAGCTTACACCCGTTCTCTCTTGCGTGAAGACTCTCTATCTCGTGTGACCACACCGTGACCTCACGCTGCGGTTACAAATAGATTATGTTCTTAGTTACTTTACCTGATTACCCGAGTCTCTGATCTCTTCAAACCACATGAGTCATTATGGCGCGGTATGACTTATACTGTCGATTGTTTTGAGGGACTTTGCCTAATGGAATTTATTTCGTCCTGTGAGACTTTGGGTGGGCGGGAGGGAAAATTTTCCCTGTTGTAGGCTTGCTGTCAGGGATCACTTAAAATGATTGAAAACCGACAATCGCAAACTGACTATTCGAGTAGACTACAATACATTTTATACTATTGGAAGGTCTCATATGTAAGTACCTAAGTAAAACAGTAATCGAAAGTATTCGTCGTTCGTGACGAAATGACTGAGAAAAGAGGTGAGTATCGGAAGAGGAGTGACACAAGGGACAAGTAGGGATAGCTGAAGATAGCTGAGCGGCAGTGATAGGTAAATTAAGTGGTTGCCGCTTGAGATAGTATTGAGTGAAGATGGAGACATTGGCGAGACAGTCTGTGGTTTGTAAAGGGAAAATGGGGTACGAGTCGGGTGCATAGAGACAATCGTAGAGACAATCGATAGAGTGATATTTTAAGGGCTGACACGTGCTATGCATAGCATTCGGTTCATGACACTTGCCCGGTACTGGTGCGCAACGAAATCTTTGAGGGTGGTGTCGCGAAGCAAAAGGGAATTTTGTGACAGCACAGCCACTCTCATTCAAAGACCACATCCTTTCCGTCGCTCGAATCTCGCGACTGACACCAGCCATTTACGTCTACAAGTTCATCAACTATGACTATGACAATCATAAACAACTTTGTGACAAAAACTCGAAACTCGGCGAGTACTCACTGCCTTACCGAAGGACAGCCTTGATAGCAAAGTCACATGGCAAACCACTGCCAGTTAAAATCTACTACGCACAGCATATGCTCTGTTATCTCAGAGTTACTACAATGTCCGCTGACCAACGCAAAAACCTTGGGATGTCACCACTTCGAGAGGGTAACGTTGGCATAGCCGGGGTATGTAGCCGGCTCAGTTCTTTACCCGGATGGATGTCCTTAGATTATTTCTAATAGGCTGCGCAAAGAAGAGCGACACGCTTTCAAGGATCTCAGAATCCAAGCCATGAGCGGAACATATCAATCTTGAATACCGCAATACAGTCAATTACTCTTGTCAGTAATGCAGTACCTTTGCCAATAGCCAAGGGAGTGCTGTCAGCTGTTGCAGGAATCCTCAGTATTGCTAAAGTATAGTCATGGAACACGCTATCGAATTCAATCTTACATCTTCCCCAGAATGCCATCGCAAATCGTGATGACTTTAAGGAGATTGTAGAGACATGCCAGATGATCGGCCTTGTAATTTGGCGGGATACCTCCGAAACCCCCGAGCATCAGCTTGACGACACCGTTCGTCGTGCACTAATCGAGCTCAAAAGGTGGGACAATATCTCTTCATACTGTTAGTTCCAATTTCATCTCAAGTTCCGGACGTGTTCAGTTCGATGGATGCCATTCGAGGAGCAGCAAAAGCAAAGGCCGAGAAGAATATATTGTCAAAGATCCTTGACATTACGAATAACCAGGAGACCATTGTAAAAATGAAGGATGAGTTGAATCGGTTTCTAACCCTTTTTAACGTGAGTCATGGTTGCGTTATTAGTACCTTAACGGAATGTGATGAATTTTCCCAGACTGAAGTTAACATGTCAACAAATATGAAACTTGACAAAGCAAATATGAAACTTGACAAGCTCCTGGCTGAGTTTCATACAACAGTGGACTTCAATTCTCAGATGTATGCATCCACAAACATTCATGAAGATTGGGCTCACTTCTTTTGTAGTGATTATGGGGAACCTGATGTACTACCCAGTCGGCCGGGAGTCTTTTTCGGAAGGGATGATCTTGTCCAAAGTACCACCAAGTCTCTGCTTGATTGCTGCAAAGTTGCGCTCATTGGCCCAGGAGGCATCGGGAAAAGTACCATCGCCCGTGCTGTTATGAATGACGAAAGTATTGCCTCCAAGTTCCAAGGTCGAAGGTATTTTGTCCGCTTCGATGATATGGACGCTGGCCAGGTGAATCTCGGAACATTCCTTAACCGGATTGCGAGAACATTGGGATTGGCAACTTCGGTCAACACTCACAATTTGATATTAAAAGCAATTTCAACGTCGGACACACTCCTTGTCCTTGACAATGCTGAAACTTTCTTGGATGCCCCTGTAAATGCTGGACAAATTGCAGATGTCATTGATGGCCTCGGTGCGAGGCTCAATGTCGCCATCCTCATTACTACACGCACCACTATACTGCCTCCAAACCTTGTCTGGGTCAGATTTGAAGTCCCTGTGCTTGAAGAGAGCGCTGCGTGTGAAGCTTTTCAAGCATACTACCCTTCTATTGAAAAGTTGATTCTCACTAAACTACTCTCTGCCATCGAATACCACCCTCTCTCAATTAATCTACTTGCACAAGCAGCAGTTCAGAATAAATGGTTGCCTCAAGAGCTTGTTACTGCATGGGATCACCAACGTGCAGCTCTACTTGAGACTGGTGATGGAAAACTCCAAAGTCTTGCTGTTACAATTGAAATATCTCTCAACTCTCCCTCCTTTGTCAAACTTGGTGACATGGTTCATCATCTCTTGCAACTCATTGCATTTCTTCCTCAAGGAATCAGCAAAACATGTCTTGCTGCCATTTCCCCTGGGGTGTCAACCATTGAATTCTGTGCAAGAGCTTTGTGCAAGCAGTCCATTGCATACCGGGATGGTGACTTCATTACTCTTCTAGCTCCCATCCGTCTTTACATATTGGATCATTATAAAGATACCTCAATGAATCCATTGTTGAAAGAACTAAGGAGACATTATGCCACACACATTCAAAAGTCACAAATTGTTCTTGCAGAAGACATGAATATAGAACATATCCTTATTTGTTGGCTCCGTGACACCAGTGGGAACTTGAAAATTTTTCCTGTATTGCAAACTACAATCAAGTTTTTGCATGTTCTCCACACATATCAACTACGCCCAGTTTCTCTGCTGCCTGTTGTATCTGCTCTGGATGTGTGCAAAGTCCATATTACCATGTCATGCATGAATTTCTGCATAGCAGTCCCAGTTCTGCTACCTAGATGGTTTATAAGCATGAAGTCGACTTGTCTAATGCACATTTCCTTACTTATGCATCTGGTTGGACAAGTGGAAGAAGCTGAAAATGTACATGTTCAAGCACGGCAACTTGCTCTTGAAGCTAGAGATGTAGATCAGCTTATTTGGATCAACCTTTGGCTTGCTTTATGTGATTTCAATCAAGGTAATTTCCGGGCTGCAGAGGCACTACTTGCAACAGCTTTGAACAATTGTTCAGGCCTTTCTACTCTGTTCAGACTTCATCCAATGACAAAAGTCATAGTCAAACTTTGCATAATTCGCATCAATATACTAAAAAGAAGGCCTGGTGCAGTACAAAGCTATGTCAAACTTCTGTCTGCCCTGAAGCAAGTATGTATTAAACTCCAGCTCTCTAGCATAAATTGCTATGCAGGATATCATGAACTCTACAATGGTCACTTAGACATTGCACAGCAATTTTTTGAAAAAGTACAGGCAAGCAACAATGAGGATAACTTTTGGAGGTGGCGAAGGTTCATTGTGCTAGCTGATCTGGCTGATCAACAAGGTGACTATGCAAGGTCAAACACATTGCGGGCACAGTTGCTTGAATTGATGGAAGTCACACCAAATCTAGTCATAAAAGGTTTCCTTGCTGTGTACTTGGCAAAAGAGGGTGACATGGAGCATGCTCATGAATTGATCATTCCTCTTTTTAAGCACACTACTCAATATAAAACTCTGAATGTTTTGATTCTGTATTACTTGGCTGGAATGGTTGAACTGATAGATGGGAAGTTTGATAAAGCTGTAGATTACTTTCATGAAACAATTGAAATCTGTATATCCCTTGCAGAATTACTCTTCCATGCATATTCATATAGAGCACTTGGTGAGATCTCTGTGGTCAAAGGAGATCTGTCCACTGCAAAGAAACATTTTGAAACTACTAATGAGCTATGCAAGACCATGGATTTACCAAGAGAGTGTCTATATCATTCTTTTGCATGTTATATCCCTCCCAAAACATTTGATGGATGGAATCTGTATCAAGAGGGACATTTCATGTTTAGTCACATTAGAGACAATGATCAAGCATAAGACCCACTTCTAACTTCTAATTGATTCTTTTTTTTTTGTCAGGTTTAGGACTTTGAGTATCAAGCAGAATACAAATTAAGGAAATGAGACATAGATAATATACCAGGTGAGGAGGTTCAACAAATTGTGTTCTCATAAGGATAATGAACAATTCTGCATACTGATTAAGATGCTTGCATTCTGTAAACAATCATCTTTAGACACAACTGAGATGATTTTTGTACATTTAAACACTTCCTCAATTATCAAAGTATTATCTCCTATTCTGACAGTGGCAAGACTAGGTCCATGGTTCAGGACAGACTTGGGATTCCTCTGTGATTGTTACATTTATGAGTTGTGCTAAATGAAGGCTGGGAGCTAGTAGATATCAGTCATAGTTGTTATGTTAATCTGGACACACCAATTCATGGTCTGCATCTTATCATTGATTGTGATGATGGAAGATTCAGAAATAAGTCCAAAAAAACCATCTGAATGGTGTGATGGATGTTTCTGCACAGTTTCACAGTACAATTACTTCTACAACCCTTGAATTCAAAGAAAACCTTAAAAGCATCATGGAAAAAGGAAAGATAATCTCAGCAGGCTTACATTACATGAGAAGAGGTTCTGAAAGTTTGATTTCTGACATCTTCTTTGAGAAGGCAGCCAGGACAACAATCAAAATACAATACATTTCTTTCATTTCTTCAACAATGCATTCTATTTCTTGGCATCAAATTTGGAAAATCTTATATAACTTGACTTAAAGTGAGGCATGGATAGCTGAGGCAGCAGTATTTGGGATTTTGCTGAGATTGGGCTCAACTGTCAGAGAAGCAACCTTATCTTTATTTATAACAATTACATAGTGCTGAATAATAGAAAAGATCAAACAAAATCAGCTTAAGGACATGATCAAATAGTAAAAGTGCAGACAAATGAAACAGCATTGATAAGCCCTCACAGAGACTAAGCATGCTGTAGTACTTGGGGTGCAAGTATTACTATAGTTCTGGGGCTTCCTTGTAGCCTTAAAAAGTTTTTTCTAATCCACACTGATCCTTGACAAGAAATTTGAGGTGCTCAAACTTGGAGTGCTTCCTGTAAGGGCGACCTCTAGAGGCTGTGGCTCAGTCACACAGCTGGCAGAGGGAGATCCAAAGTGTATTAGAGTATGTACTGACAATATCATAATAACTACTCACCTGGCAGAGGGAGATCCAAAGAGAACAAGTCTAGAGATTTTCTATGCCAGGTTGGATGCTTCTAGGGCCTCTGAAGCATGGGAAACAACTGTACAGTACAACAAAACCTTAAAAACTCAAAATTTGCCTACACAAACAATTGCACAAATAAGGGGCAAACTCTGGCAAACTCTGGCTTATGTAAGCAGTCTGGAAGCGATGCTGAGGGGCCCACACTTGTCTGAATGGTAGCTAAAGAACCAGAGCACCTCAAGGGCTGAGAATAGTACTAACAGATAGTGTTGAAAGAACAGAAACAGTAAAATAAGATAATGTCAGAAGAAATAAGAGAATGAATGAAAGAAGAGTGAAGAGATAAGGAGTCAAGGAAGGAAGAAATGAGGAGTCCCCTGACACTTCTCAGAATATCAAGCATCCTGAAATGCAGAGGATTCTCAACAAACTCCAGCCTAAATGATTCACTCCTGTCACAATGCCTCCACCCCTATTACAGTTACTAATGCCCTGTTCTCCAACCTTGCAAACCTCTCAACTATGACCACCAACCTTGACACTACTTGGCTGCCACCCCACTTGCATGGACATCCCCATAACTTCTAAGATGATAACAGTTCCAGAAATACAAATAGCAATGCGACAAAATGCTCCACTTACTCAGGATTTTGCTGGAAGCCTTCATACAACAGACATGGATGCTACTCACAAAATTTGGACACAACAACTTCAAAGGTACTCCAGAGGACTGGGCATACTGCCTGGTTGAATTTGGAGAACAACTCACTTGCAGGAAGCTCCTGGAACAAACTATGGTCAAATACAGGTGCAACATGATCTTTTGCAAAGAGTTCCAGCAGCTACTCAATGAGGTCCATGTGTCCCCCTCTTCCCAAACTCTCAACAATCCCATAGATCCTGGCTGCTCAATTTACTTCTGACAGGAACTTCCAGAGCTGGCCCTGGCACACCCCTCAGCCCCAAACCTAGAACAGTGGCAACAGGAGGAACAGCAGAATGCCTTGGCTATTCTAAAATTCCTCAACTCAATGGGTGGACTATTTGACCAGCCTGCTGCCTGCACAGTAGGTCTGTTGGTTCATTGTAGAGTTAACTCTGTCTCTAGCACCTTCAAGGCCTGAGAGCAACCACAGAGACCTCTGGAACTGCTTCCACAAATGAACAATGCCTGAGCCCCACCACTGCCAACTTCCTAGAGACCTTGGGCTGACACTGCCAGTATAGATAACACATTGTGCTATGTCAACAAGCTCTTCTGAAGTGACACCAACCAATGCCCTGCACCCAAACACCTTCTGAATCCACCCTCCGTTGTGATCTCCTGCTCCACTTTGATTTATGGAACCTCCCACAACCCCCAGTGCAGGCATGATTATTCTGATTTGGATAACTTCCATGAAACTCAGCATCCAACCCAGCACTACAAGTTTCTCTCTGAGCAACCATCCTACAACAGGTACAAGGCTCTTATTATGCAGATCAATCAGTGCTACTGAGAAGACTGCAGCAAATACTCAAACTTCCAGACCTCCTGGAACATATGAGGTGGCCTGCCCTGGCCCTCTAGTGAGCCCCCCAGCCCCTGAACCAAAACTTTGGTGCTCTCTCTTTCCCTGGTGGCCACCCCCCAGTAAGTTGTGGCCTCTCCAATGCTAACTCTAGTAGTGGCACTTACCCTTAGGTCCAACTCAATGCAGCCATGGCCATCAATGACCTTAGTGACACCCTGGCCCCCAACAATGCTCTAGAAGACCAGAACAACCCCAAATCTGCCAACAAATAGGATGAAGAGGCTCTTCAAACTAACCAACTTCAAAAGAATGGACAACCCTAGATTGAGGTATCCAAGGATGTGCAGGAGCAGTGAAGAAGGGAAGAGGCCTGTATATTCTGTGATGAGAAAGACCACTTCATCTCTAAGTGCCCCCAATGACAGACAATGGAATGTGATGTGCTACCTGGACCTTCAAAGGAGAGGACACCACCTATGAGTACTCAGAAAATAACCTAGTGATTTAGATCTGGAAGATGCACTAAATTGTAGAATCAACCTCAATGTCTTCTTTGCTCTGGTTTCTCATTTTTGTGCAATGATACTCATACAGGACACCCTCACAGCCTACCTCCCCTCCCACTCCTTGCACATCCTCTTTCTGAAAACATGCATTGCCCCCTCTAGAGACCTCCTCAACACCCTTGTTGACAGTGGTGCTATGGACAACTTGATCAACAAGGTGTGGTCTTCCTCTGGCTCCAGGACACCAATCCCTGCATCAACTGGTGGCACCTCACCCTCTGCTTGAATCAAGAACTGGCAACTGACAGCTAACAGCTCTCCTTCAATCTCCCTGACTCTCTAAGCTCCAACCCAATCTCAAAGGACCCTCCTGATGGAGCCCTATAACTCTCCAGGCTCCAGTCCTGCTCATTACAGTCCTTTGTTATCAATGCCAAGTTGGATGGCACCCTGGGATACCCCCGGGACTCCATCTGAAACCCTCTCACCAACCCCATGACACAACTCCCACCATCATGGCCACTAAAACCACTATTACGCACATCAAATCCCACCATCACACACACCCTCTGACAGCTCCCACACCACAGATCCCAGAATTACCTGCCATTATGGCCATTGTCCTGCAACCAACAATTGGATCACACCAATCACCCCAGCTATTATGCATCATGCATCATGGCATCTCCTACACACACCAATTGATTGTGCACTCTGCATGCATGATCTCCAGAATACAGTCCCCCTTCTGCCCACTGCCACCTATTAATTTCCAGAAACCATCCCAGATATTCCAGAACTCCTCAGGAATCTGGAGTAACTTCTGCAGTACTTATAGAGTAGCCACCCTCTTGTATTATCTTAGTCTTGATATTACAATTACTGTTTGCATGCCCTTTTGATTTGACTGGTACACACTTTGTGACTTTAAATTTGTTAACCCTGGTCTTGTCTTAGAATTCCTGATTCTTGACTTGACTTTAATCTCAACTCACCCTCAACTTCTTCAATCCCTGGACCAAGTCTCTGACCCCAGATATCTCTTGTTTTACATCTTAAACCCTAGAGCATGGTCCAGAGTTCCAGACACCTGAGTACACATAGATCAAGTTTGCCTTATAAGGATATTGCTTTTTCATCTACCCACCCCTCCCATACAAACACCAATGCATTCACTGCTACTGAACCTCCAGCCTGTCCTGCTATGACTTAGGGCTCTTGGTCAGCTGGGCCTCTCTGCCCAACCTAGCCATGGCATGACCAGTATGTTTCCTCATACTGGAGCATTTCTAGGAGTCTACTGAAGACCCCATCTATCACTAGTGGACCTTATCCAATTTCTCTGAGTCAGGGTCCCTCTGCCACCACCTTCTACTATGGTTACTAACATCTTGCCCCCCAACCTCATGAGCCTTCCAACTATGACTACCAACCACATGGACACCCCTGTCACCCTTGAGGTGATGACACTTTGAAGAGTACAAATGTCAATGTGATGAGATGCTCTGCTTGCTAAAGATCTCACTGGAGGCCTTTGCACAATGGACAAGGATGCTACTCACAGAATTTGGACACAATGATTTTGAGGGTACCCCAGAGGACTAGGCACACTGCCTGGTCAAGTTTGAAGAATGACTTGTCTGCAAAGAGCTCTCAGAACAAACTATGGTTAAGTATAGGTGCAACACAATCCTCCATGAAGAATTCCAGCAGCTGCTTGATGAGGTTCATGTGTCCCCCTCCCTCTAACCCCTCAACAACTCTGTGAACCCTGGTCACTCAATCCATATCTGACAGACACCCCCAGAGCTGGTCCTGGCACCCCCCATAGTCTCAACTCCAGAACAATAGCAATAAGAAGAGCAACAAAATGCCTCAGCTATACTACAATCCCTTAACCTGATAGGCAGACTATTCAATCAGCCCGCTGCCCATATGGTAGGTTTATCAGCTTGTCATAGGGCTAACTCTGTCTCTAGCATCTTTGAGACCTGGGGGCAACCCCAGAGATCTTTGGAACTGCTCCTATGAATGGACAATGCCCAATCCCCACCACTAATAACTTCCTGGAGATTCTGGGCTAACACTGCTAGTATGGATGACATACTGTACTACATTGATGAGCTCACTCAAGGCAACAACAATCAATGTCCTGTGCTTGCAATGACCCTGGCCCTGCTCTCCATGACTACTCTGGCACCTTTTAAGCCAAACCTCTGTCATGACTCCCTGTCTCACTTTGATTTGCAGAACCTCTCACAGCCTCCAATGCAGGCTCAACTATCCAGAGTTGGACAGGCCCCATCCAATCTGGCACCTAGCCCAGCACTACAAAACCTCCCCAACCATCTCTACTAATTCTGGGTGACCCCTGAGGATGGCCCACCAGTCCACCCCATGATGCTCTTGTCTGCAAAGGATGCTTGGACATCTAGAAATCCAGTATCTCAATACATTTCAGGTTGACAGCTCTAGAGTTGCCTATGCCATCTCATACCTTTAGAGGATCATCTTTGACCACTATATGGCCCTCATTCAGTTTGACCCCAACAATCTGGCACTCTCCTGCTGGCAGGCCTTTGTTGATGAGTTTTCAGAGAAATTCAGAATTTACAACACTGTAGCCAAAGTCAAGGACAACCTCTTCAATCTCCAGATGCACTCTGAAGAAGATTTCACTACCTTTATTGTATATTTTGAGAAGAAAGCTTATGAGACAGGTTGGAACTACAGCATGCTGTAATATGCACTTTGCCATGCACTGCCACAACACATCAAGGATGTCCTCCAGCTCACCCTGAAGCAGCCCTCATATGATGGGTATAAGGCTCTCATCATGAGATTGACCAGCACTACTGAGAAGACTGCAGCAAATACTTGAACTTCCAAACCTTCTGGAATATGCAGAGAGGTCCATCCTGGCTCTCCAGCAACTCCTCCAACCTTCAAACTGAAACTCCAGCCCACCCCCATTCCCAGGCAGCCACCTCCTGGTAAGTTGTGGTTCTGCCAACACTAACTCCAGTAGCAGCACCCATTTTCAGGCCCAACTCAATGCCACCATGGCCACCAATCACCCTGGCAACACCCTGACCTCCAATAATGATGTCCCAGAAGACTTGGATGACTCCAAGTTTGCTGACAAAGAGGACAAAGAGGCCCTTTGGGCTAACTGACTTCAGAAAAACAGATGACCCTGGATTGAAATATCCAAAGATGTGCAGGATAGGCAAAGGAGGAAAAGTGTCTGTATACTTTGCAGTGAGAAAGACCACTTCATCTTTAAGTGCCTCCAACAACAGACAATGGGATGTGCCATCTGAATCTTTGAAGGAAAGGACACCATCTATGAGTACTCAGAAAATGACCTAGCAATTTAGACCTGGAAGATGCACTAAATTGCAGAATCAACTCCAACATCTTTTCTATCCTGGTCTCTCACCTTTATGCAATGGCACTTGCACAGGACATCCTCATGGCCTATCTACCCTCCCACTCCTCACACTCTTTCCTCCTAAAAACATGCATCACTCCTTCTGAAGATCCCCTCAACACCTTCATCAATAGTAGCATTCCAGACAATTTCATTAATGAAGCATGGTCTTCCTCTGCCCTGGAACTAGCTCAACAACTCTCAGTTTCTATTCAGCTCTGCCTCTTTGACAGAGATGTTGATAGGACCCTGCACAGGCTAGGTGCATTAACGGCAGACTCAGCATCAGCTCCAGACACCTTGCTGCACTTGTTTCAAACTTGATGCATACAATTTATCTATTTTAAGCCATACCTGACAGCCATGCATAGCAAGCAACATACCCAATCAGTTATGGCACCAGTGGCAGCTGGAATGACAAGTGACAGCTGGCATCATGCTGTTGGCAAGCATTAACAGATGGCATCATTCAGGCTGCACATGGTACTGCTAGCTGGTAGCAGTGCTTACTAGTTGAAATGATGGCATTTTCTTGTGACTGACAGCCTGAAATTTCATCTTGGTGCCTTCTCTCTACTTGGACAGACAGTATTCTTGTTAACCTCAATATTTAGTTTAATGCACAGCAACTACTTACATTCTTTTTAGTTCACTGCTCCTTGGTGACGCTTAGTTGCTTAGTGATGGTAAACTTAATTTACTATAAATATTTACCATTGTCACTAGTTAGAACAGAAAAGAGTACCACAGTTTACACCCCTCAGTTCACTCAACAGTTCAGATTTCTTTTGAGCTGACTAAGTTCATAGTCACCAACTGTCTGAACACTCTTAGTCTACTTGCTGCAGTTATGCTTATGGAACCTACACATCTTGCACTTACAACAGGCATCACACAGCTTAGTCATTGCTAAGCTTCTAGTTTTCTTGCCACGTTCTCTGCTATACTTACTTGTATTTACCTCTCCTTATTCTTTAGGCACACTTTGTCATTGGTGCATCTTCCTTGCCACCCATTTTTACTGACTATTGTTACTGACCTTCCTCAAATCTTGCTGTATAACTCATTTTTTCAACTTGTTCTCTGAGAACTGCCTGGACCTCTCTCAACTCTTAGCATGCTCAACACATTTTGTACAGGTCAGTAGCCATAAACTATATCTGCTACTGATTTACTTTGAGCATCATCAAATTAGAGCCTACTACTGATAGGCTTCAACTTGGGCTGAGCATATCAAGAGACATTATGGGCTTACCAACATTTGACATACTGAAAACTCTAGTGAGCTTCTAGGGCTTAAGATATCTTTGACTTTGGCACCCCATTGCAAACTCTACTTATTAGCCTCATCCAGCATTTACTAGTCTTTCAGCACACACTATCAGTTGACTTTAAGAACTTAGGAGGTTTTGAACTCATAGCGCTAGCACAACCATGGGAAAGTAACTCTGACCAAACCCTGATTAATTCCAGAAGGAGTTAGCATTAAGTGCTGCCAGTTTTCAAGGCACCTCAATCAGAAGTCTAAAAGAATCAATGACAACGGCATAGGATATACTCAAACCTGACATTTGGATCTATCAGGAATTGATACAATATGTAGTGCTAACATTAGTGCTCACAGCATCTGTTGAGAATTTTCTGACTATACCCCAGAGTGGCCTGGCCAATTGTAATTATATTAAAAGTGAGCAGACTCATATAATTCTAAGTTGATTTAGAATTACTGTTGGTTGCCATAGGTTATAATGCCATTGGTCACTGTCACCCATATGCTGCTGGTTGCTGTTGACAGGTCACTATTAGCAAGAACCATGGGGAGAGATGCTAAGTGGTAGTGCTGCAAATGGACTTATCTTGGAAAATACAGTAGCACATAGTATAAAAGATAGCTACTTCACATGTACATGACAACAAATCATAACATTTTGAGCACCTAGTTACACTTAGCATTCAAATCACACTAGCTTGACCTAACTTCATCACTAAGTTGGGCACTAGCTTTGTTTATCTCATCTTTGATACTGCACTATTTGTCTTTATTTCTATATTTTTGCTTAAGCTATGGCACTTACAGTTTGCTAGGTAGCACCTGAGGTGCTATCATCTAGTGCATCATTCTATCACATTTGCTTGAGCACACTAAGACTCTGTCAGGACTTCTCACAACTATGCATGCTAAGTGCTGGAGACAGCATTGTACTGCATAAATGTCCAGCACACCCAACTACAGTTGGTGTCCTCAATGGGACATTATAAACTGCATTGTATGTGTAACAGCACAATAATAATACAGTTAAGAATGTAACTCCTCTTCCAGATCAGGAAATCATATGCAAAGATGTTACTAAAGCAAAGTATAGGTCAAAAATTGACCTAACAGATACATATCAACAGGTTTGCATATGCAAAGAAGACATACCAAAGATGCTGTTTTTGTTTTTAATAGGGACATTTGTAAGCAATATAATGCAAATCAGTGACTGCAATGCACCAGCAACATTCTAGAGGTTAATAACCTCCATCTTCTGAGATGTGATTGGAAACTTTATGCACATCTACTTAGACAATATATTTATATTTTCAGACTCTATCAAGGAGCACAAGCAGCACTTACAAGTTGTATTTGAATGACTTTGTAAGGCAAGCCTCTATCTCAAATAGAAAAAGTGTGAGTTATACGTATCCAGTAAAGACTGTCTCAGTCATGTCATTGATGAGAAGAGCATACATCTGGACACAGATAAACTTGATTGAATTCAAGAGTGGCATACTCCATGCATATATAATGATATCCAGTGTTTTGTTGGATTAGTGAATTATATTAGTAACTTTTTACTAGACATTATGGCATACACTGGGCCACTGATGACCATGATCCAGAATAAGTCCTCCTTTTACTGGAGACTGCTGCATCAGCAGTGCTTCAAGATGATTAAGCATATCTGCACAAAGACACTTGTTATTCAGCCCATTGATCTATGCATCGATGAGCTCATTTGGCTTATATATGATGCATCAAAAACAGGGGTCGGGGCTATGTTTGGCCAAGGCAAAACATGGCAAATGTATCAACTAGTGGGATTTATATTCTGTAAGTTCACTGCTGCACAGCAGAACTATGCAGTACATGTGTTAAAAACACTTGCTATCTTAGAAGCCTTCCTGAAATTAAAGGATACATTAATGGGATATAAGATTCATATCATTATGGATCACAAAGCACTCAAGTTTTTCAAGACTCAAGTACACTTTTCACTGTGACAACGTTGCTGGATTGACTATATATTGCAATATCAGTTTAATATCACCTATGTAAAAGTGAACTAAACAAGGTCACAGACTGTTTGTTTTGATATTTTAAGAGCAATATTCGAGATGATGTCTATGATATGCATGACTATGTTCAAGCAGACAAATGAATAGATCCAGAGAGCAAAGACTTGCCTTTACACAGGTTCTATAAAATAAAGAAGCATACCATTGAAATATATGCCATGTGTATGCAGGAAATGCATCACAGCAAGCAATTGCAAGAACAGTGAGAAACTTGAAATATCAAGGCATAGCTATTGGTAGACCATGAGGTCACCCAGCTTCAGAAAGAATCTAGGCCAGAAATGTCTATTGGCAGTAGCAAGATGACACTACAACATGCATTGGAATTGCAGGATTGTCATTCTGCCCCTATCAGTAGAGATGATGTGCAATTTCATATTCATATCCAGCAAGGATACAAAAATGACACTCTCTTCCTAGAAATTATAGACCATATACAGGTGCATTTGCACTGTACTATGGAACAGCAGCTTGTTTATCTGACCTGACCTACTGGGTCCAAAGTCACCTGTATTCTCCAAGAGCAGTCGTTGATCATGACTATTCTGGACCAGGCCTATAAAGTAGTAGGCCACTTTAAAACTCAGAAAACATTGGATTATGTGCATTGCTGGTACTGGTGGCCACAAATGGCCAAGGAAATGAGTCAATTCTGCTTGACATGCAAGCCATGTCAATAGTCAAAAGTTTTGACCTTGAAGCTGTAAGGGCGACCTCTAGAGGCTGTGGCTCAGTCACACAGCTGGCAGAGGGAGATCCAAAGTGTATTAGAATATATACTGACAATATCAAGGTAGCTACTTACCTGGCAGAGGGAGATCCAAAGAAAACGAGTCTAGGGATTCTCTATGCCAGGTTGGACGCTTCTGGGGCCTCTGAAGCATGGGAAACAACTGTACAGTACAACAAAACCTTAAAAACTCGAAAATTGCCTACACAAACACTTGTACAAATAAGGGGCAAACTCTGGCAAACTCTGGGTTATATAAGCAGTCTGGAAGCGGTGCTGAGTGGGCCCACACTTGTCTGAATGGTGGCTAAAGAACCAGAGCATCTCAAGGGCTGAGAGTAGTATTAACAAATAGTGTTGAAAGAATAGAAACAGTAAATAATGTCAGAAGGAATAAGAGAATGAATGGAAGGAGAGTGAAGAGATAAGGAGTGAGAAAAGGAAGAAATGAGGAGTCCCCTGACAGAAGCCACCAGAGAAGCTTTACTTGCTTCCAATTCCAGTCAAACCCTGGACTTAATTGGGATGGACTTTATCAGTTTATTCCTGGAGTCAAAAGATTTCAACTACTTGTGGGTAGTAATCTGTTGAATGACCAGTATGGTCCATCTCATTTCTGTGAGGACAACTATGACAGCCTCAGACTTATCATAAATCTATCTTGAGAAGATAGTACATCTTTATAGACTGCTCAGCTCGATTGTCAGTGATCAAGATTCCAAATTTATGTCCAAATAGTAGAAGGGACTATACAATTTGCTTGGAGCAAAACTGCTCATGTCAACATCTTTTTATCTGCAAATAGATGGACAGACAAAACATGCAATTAGAAATATAGCACAGATACTCTGAGCCTTTGTGCATCCTGAACAGAAAGACTGGGTTAATAGATGTCCACTTGTTGAATTTGCAATAAACATGAGCATATCAGAAACCACAGAGTACTCACCCTTTGAACTCAATAATAACTATATGCTATTTATGATTCATAAACTTTGCACTAATGAAGTTATTTATGTTGGAATTAAACAGTTTGCATGCAACATACTATGGAACTTAGTAGATGCCTATGATGTGATTATAGAATCACGTGTATGACAAATGAAACATGCAAATAATTACAGCAGTGATGAACCAGACATCAAGAAAAGAAGCTTAGTTTATTCTTCAACAAAAAACTTGAACCTGTCAAAAGGCAGAGTGAGCAAGTTGTGTTCCAAGTGGATTGGACCATATAGAGTTCTCAAAGCTGAACCTAGCATATCTAATTATGTGTTAGACCTGCCCAGTGTGTTGCAGATGCACAGAATAGTGCCTAAGTTTCATGTATTGCTGTTGTGACCATACCTCACCAGTAGTGATGCGCTGTTCTCTAATTGTGCAACTCTAAAGTCATATGACTTTGAAACTAGTGATGACCAGGAATGGTTTGTAAATAACTTCATAGATCATAGGTAGACAGGAAGACACCTCAAATTTAAAGTAAGATGGAGCTTAAGTAATACTACCTAGAAGCTGCTAGTAAGCTGTAAGGATCTTACAGCACTGGAACCAGTATCTAGAGCTGCAGAATATGAAATGCTTTAAACAGCTAGCAAAATGTGCATAAAGCATGTAAGGTGGTGAAATATAAATGAAGTCCACTTTGATAGCTGGTGAGTGACCAGGTGGCTCTTATTTGTAGTTATTTATACTACTGACAGAGTTAGGAGATTTTTTTTTCTCCTTCCAAGTTCCAATACATGTAGCTGACATATCACGAATAATGGCCTATTGAGGGCCTAGTAGAAATGATCAGAGCCTGCAAAGCTCTGGTGGAGAGAGAAGACCCCCTAACATACAAAATTACCCCTATCAACCAGACTACCAGACTAGTGGTATCTGATAGTAGTACTCTTGGTGCATGCTGTCTTCTGGACACTCATAGTGCCTCTCATCATTGACCTCCATCTCTTATGAATAGAGAGGTGTCTGGTAAAGAAGCAATTCCTCATGGCATGGATAGGCCATGCTTATTGTCTGATATTGGCTGCCTGTGTCTGACAGCATCAATACCAACATATGCAGGTGCAGTGATGAGACTGCCATCCATGCTATGGGTGCATTGGCCTGTGGCTGAATCATATGTGGAACCTGCATCACAAGAGCAGGAATCAGCAATGTCAGATGCACTCCTTTGCTAACTGGAAGCAGTGGGATAGCCAGTTCCTACAACTGCATCTTTTCTGCAGAATGGTTTGGCCATTGTCATTATAGAGAGGCTGCTTGACCAGATTGAGCTGATAAAGAGATAGTGCATATCAGTGCTAGAGCAGATCAACCACATGTTCAAGTGCAAAGTTTTAACTTTTGAGAAACTGACTGCTAAGGTCAAGAGGGCTAGATATTAGCCTGTTCAACTGGTTAAACCTCCATAGGCAAGGATACTACCAGCACCATGACCAGTGTGCTCTAAGCAGCCTGCTCAGCCTGTTGCCTTATCATTGCTGTTGCTCACTGTGGCCTCTCAGGCCCTGTCAGAATCAGTGGCTACAATCAGTGAGCTTTTGGCCAAGCTGTCTCTGGATCAGCAGGAAACTGCACCATCTTAGGCCCTATCTAGAGGGTCCAAAACTATTACTGTAGCGTTAAGGATGCCTATTCAGAGTATTCCTTGTGCTGCACCTAGAGGAAGAACTCTGGCATAAAATATGTCTGCACCTCTGGTGTAACCTGCGGTTACTAGTTAGAACTATCTGTGTATTTCACACAGTGCTAAATCAGACCGCAATATCGGATTTGACTAGTACTTAGTGCGAAAACAAGATGTTATCTTACGTAATACTCTACTAATTGATTACAGCGTCGTTGACGCTGATGGTAATACGGATGACTCCGTTACATACCCCCCAATGAGACCGAATACTCGGTCTTGACAGAGGGAGGGAGAGATAGATGAAAGATGCACGATAGTGCACAATGATAAAAGATGCACAGTAGTGCAACAACGGATGAATGCACGCATGTGGCGTGGCTGGAAGGCGTTAGCACTCATGCGCAATGAAGAGATGTTGGCCGGACACAAGAGATAGCAGTCCTTATCAGACACAGGCGCAGGTAACGCCAGCAGTAGAAGCAAATAGTATATATAAACAAAATAAAAAGAAAACAAAAAAGATGACCCCTCCTCTGGGTCCGCT
>QGOA01006096.1:0-16852 GCA_003313075.1 Termitomyces sp. MG16
CGAGTGGAGGTAGTAAAACGATGCGCTAGATTATAGCGCTTCGGGGGCTACCTGGCAGACGGTAAGGGTCGTAGTTTAGCCAAAGATATTGGAGAAAAGATGAATAGCGCAGCGTATTGTGCCCATAGGTGGCACCATAAACAATGAAGACAAGATAGATGAAGCTAGCGCCCGACTTAGTGACAAAGTCAAAGGAAGCTAGCGCAAGTTGAACGCTAAGTGTAACTGTGTGTTCGAGGGGTTACGATTCGTTGTTATATACATGTTGTCAGGTTCCACTGAGTCGGGGGCTTTCCGGGAAAGCAACGCCCTTACGATGCGGACTTGACCTACGAATACTCGGGTGTCTGGAACTCCGGGGCTAGGACTCCGGGGTTCAAGACGGGAACAGGGGTAATCCTGGGAGGGGGGGCTAGTGTCCAGGGGTTTCGGGTTGGAGGTAACTGAGAGCGAGGGGGGGTCGAGTCGTGAACCGGAGGTTCTAAGACGAGACCGAGTTAGTAAATTAAGAGTCGCGAAGTGCATACCAAAACTTAGAGCACGCGAATACTCAGGCGTGCCAGTCGAAGCGTACCAATCGAGGCGTACCAGTCAAGCAAGGGGCACGCAATATCCAAAGTAACAGTGTATGCAATATCAAGACTAGCGAATACAACGGGGAGCTATACTATAAGTACTACGGATCATGTCTCGGGATTCTGGGGTGTCTGGGATGAGTTCCGGGGGTCATTGAGTAGCGGTCAGGGACTGTATACCGGGATCGCGTGTGTGGGGACGCACGATCAATTGGCGCGGAGGGAGTCGTGATGCGTGGGGCGTGATGCGTGATGGCCGGATGCGAGCCGCGTGATCCGATCGTTGATGGCGGTTGATCCCGGGGTCCGTGATGCAGGGGTCCCGGGGGGGCTGGCTGATGGCGATCGTTGATGGCTGATGGCGGTCCTTGATGCGTGTGATGGCGGCGTCGGCAGCTGTGGGGGCGGGGTGCGCTGTGGAAGTTGACGGAAGAGGTTCCCGGGCAGGGCTCCGGGGGTGTCCCGGGGAGGTTCCGGGGGGGAGAGGTCGTGACACATGTAAAGTAGCTATTTTATATACTATGCGCTACCGTGTTTGCCAAGATACAAGTCCATCTGCGGCGCTACCTCCTAGCGCCTCTCCTCGTGGTTTCCTCTAACGGTGACCTGTCAACGGCAACCTTTTGCACATGGCTGACGGCGACCAATGGCGTTATGACCCACGGCGACCAGCGGCGACTCTTATTGACTTAGAATTGTACGAGTCTGCTCACTTTTACTATAACTCTGATTGGCCAGGCTGTTCCGGGGTATGGTCGGAAAATCCTCGACAGACGCCGTGAGCGCTAATGTCAGCGCTACTCATTGTATTAGTTCCTGGCAGGTCCAGATGTCGGCTTTAAGTATATCCAGTGCCGCCGTCATTGATCCTTTTAGACTTCTGATTGAAGTGCCTCATCAAATGGCAGCGCCTGCTGCTGGCTCCTTCTGGAAGTGATCGGGGTTTAGTTAGAGTCCTCTCCTGCCATTGTGTTAGCGCTATACGTTATGAGCCTCCTTTGTCCTTGGGCTAGGTGAAAGGAGTGCGCTGAAGGCTTGGTAGCTAGGGGTTAGGATAAATTTCTAAATCCTGTAGTAGTTTGCCAGAGCTAGAGCTGCTCTATATTCCCAACTGGTCGCTAGAGTCCTGAGTACGTCAAGTGTTGGTTGGCCTTTAATGTCCCTTGATGCGCTCAGTCCAAGTAGAAGCCTATCATCGTACCAGTCTTAGAGCACGTGAGTATTCAAGCGTGCCAGTCAAGCGTGCCAGTCAATGTGTACCAGTCAAATAGAGGGCACGCAACAATTCAAGTAACCAAGTGAAAACAGTGTAAGCAGTGTAATATCAAGACTAGCGAATACAACAGGGAACTATGCTATAAGTACTACGGGACCGGGTCTCAGGGTTCTGGGGTGTCTGGGATGGGCTCTGGGGGTCATTGAGTAGCGGCAGGAACTATATACCGGGATCGCACGTGTGGGGCATGCAATCAATTGGCGCAGAGGGAGCTGTGATGCGTGATGCGTGATAGCCGGAAATGAGTTGTGTGATCCGATCATTGATCGGGGCTGGTGGCGGCTGATGGCAGTCCTTGATGCGCGTGATGGCGGTGTCAGCAGTCGTGATGGTGGGGCGTGTCCTGCGGGGTCAGAGAGAGGGTCCTGGGGGTTGTTCCGGGGGTGTCCCGGGGTGGATCCAGAGGGGAGGGGTCGTGACAAAGGCCTAAAATGAATAAATTTTGCACACCAAGTTTGGAACAAGTGCAGCAAGGTGTCTAGAACCAGTGCTGAGCCTGCTGTTAATGCGCCTAGCCTGTGTGAGATCCTATCAATGTCATCTCAAGTATTGCTCTCAAAGTATTGAGACAAACAGTCTGCAACTTTGTTCAGTTCACTTTTTATATAGGTGATATCAGACTAATATCACAATATATAGTCAATGCAGCAACATTGTCACAGAGATAGATGTATTTGAATTTTGAAAAACTTGAGTGCTTTGTAATATATGATAATATAAATCTTATATCCCATTAGCTTATCCTCCTATTTTAGAAGGGGCTTCTAGAATTGTAAGTGTTTCTAACTTGTAAACAGCATAATTCTGCTGTGCAGCAGTGAACTTTCAGAACATAAGCCCTGCTACTTAGCATGTTTGTCAAGTCTTTCCTTGGCTAAACATGTTCTCTACATCTGTCTTAGATGCATTGCATATAAGCCAGATTGGCTTCTTAATATGTGAATTAATTGGCTAAATAATTAGTTTTTTTTTTTTTTGCAAATGTGCTTAATCATTTCAAAGCACTGCTGATGCAGCAGTCTTCAATGAAAGGGGGACCTGTTCTTGGTCATGGCCATTAGTAGCTTAGTGTAGTCAGTGATGTCTGGTAAGAAGTTACCAATATAGTTTACTGGCCCAACAAAACACTGTATATTGTTATAGGTGTGTAGAGTATGCTGTTCTTGAATACAATCAAGTTGATCAGTATCTGGGTGTATATCCTGCTTGGTAATAACATGACCTAAACAATCTATGCTAGATGCATATAACTTGCACTTTTTTTATTTGAGGTAGAGGCTTGCCTTTCTAAGTTGTTCAAACATGACTTGTAAGTGCTACTCATGCTCCTCAATAGAGTCCAAAAAGATAAAAATATTGTCCAAGTAGACATGCATGAATTTTCTAATAACATCTCAGAAAATTGAGGTCATTAATCTCTGAA
Organism: Termitomyces sp. MG16; assembly: GCA_003313075.1. Lineage (NCBI taxonomy): Eukaryota > Fungi > Basidiomycota > Agaricomycetes > Agaricales > Lyophyllaceae > Termitomyces > Termitomyces sp. MG16. The sequence goes on from QGOA01006096.1 coordinate 3,275, forward strand.
ATATGACTAGCATATTACAGTTGCAAATTTGCATTATGTTGCTCATAAATGTCTCTATAAGGAACAAAAACAGCATCTTTGCTATGTCTTCTTCATGTATGCAAACTTGTTCATACATATCTGTGAGGTCAATTTTTGACCTGTATTTAGCTTTGGCAACATTTTTGCATATAACTTCCTGATCTGAAAAGAGAGTATATCTTTGATGGTATTATTATTGCACTGCCATGCATCCAATGCTGTTTGTAATATCCTATTTTTTCTTTGAGAATACATAATAATAGTACAGCTTGCACTGCTGATTGTAGTTCTACTACTTTACACTTATGTTTCAGTTTGTTTTTTTTTTACAAAGCTAATCCTGAAGTGCTTATAGACAGCACAGCAAATAATATTTGTATTGCTTCTTCTCATTAATTTGATTAATTTTGTGATTCACTTCTCTCTAAGGAAGAAGTTTTTTCTTCATCCTATTGGCAATGTCTGCAAACTCATGTTGCTATTGCTGGCACAATTAAGGAATATCTTCTTTTATAAGGCTTTTAGCCTTATATTTCTCCTTTGATACATGTAGTATGTGCAGTTGGACCTTCAGTTCAAACTGCTCTTGTAAGACATATACATATTATTCTATGAGGTCTCTAGGATTCAACCTTACAACTGGTTGCATCCTTACCATTCTTATCATCTTCAATAATGATTGCATACTTCTTGTCTTCAGCAATATGCCATCAAACAATATATCTGATAGTTTAAAAATCTTGTCCTTCTATGCATGATGATATACCTCTTCAGTCTGAGTTGATTGCACCCTTTCAATTATATGTGTTATCATTGAGGCTACCAATTCATTCTACTTATATCATATACATGGATTGTACATTGTCAGAGGACTCCTCATTTCTTTCTTCTTTCACTCCTTATCTCTTCACTCTCCTTTTATTCATTCTTTTATTCCTTCTGTCATTCTCTCATTTTACTATTTCTATTCTTTCAACACTATCTGTTAGTACTATTCTCAGCCTTTGAGGTGCTTTGGTTCTTTAGCTACCATTCAGACAAGTATGGGCTCTTCAGCACTGTTTCAAGACTGCTTAGATAAGCCAGAGTTTGCCTTTTTGACTTCCAAAGTCCAGAGTTTTCCTGCCTTATTTGTACAGTTGTTTATTTAGGCAATTTTTGAGTTTTTAAGGTTTTGTTGTACTGTACAGTTGTTTCCCATGCTTCAGAGGCCCCAGAAGCATCCAATCTGGCATAGGGAATCCCTAGACTTGTTCTTTTTGGATCTCCCTCTGCCAGGTGAGTAGTTATCATGATATTATCAGTATATACTCTAATACACTTTAGATCTCCCTTTGCTAGCTGTGTGACTAAGCCATAGCCTCCAGAGGTTGCCCTTACATACACCTATTGGATTTCTGGTCAAGGCACTGGTCAATTCCATAGCAACTGTATGTTTTCCACAGTTCCAACTGCACTGTACACTTTGTCCTTGGCAAGATCCTCTAAAATTACTCAAAAGCTAGTCAGCTGACACTCCAGCAACTCTACTACATGTTTGTCATGCATTTTTCTTCATTGGTTAGCTTAATTTGGCTTTTTAATATCTAGCCATGTCTGGCTGCTTCTCCTTCTCCAGAGTTCTTTGAAACTCTTCCTCTGACATTGGTATTGCCTGTGAATTAGATGATAGACTATTTGGTGGAGTCTGTTTATCTTCCACCTCCTGCACTGTTGCTTTCATACAATCATTTAGTCAGTTATATTCTTTATGATGTTTTTCTGTTGCAATAGTATCATGGCTAGCTATCCATGTCACACAAAATCACCTTCTCTACCTTTATAGGCATTCTATTTACAATGACCATGTTGTTTACCAAGTCCAAAGATACACTATTCCTCTGCATAAAAGGCATACCAATAATCATATCATAGCAATCAAAGTTTGCTATATCCACATACTCCTTTGTTAACATCTCTGATATCTGTATCCTCACTTCAGCACAGTGCAGTTCCCTACAGTCCCCAATTGGAGCATCAGCAGCTCCTCCAGCTCATGAACACGGATCACATTGATGTGAGCAAACTGGGACATTATGCCCATGGTGGTACTCCCTGAGTTCCACAGTGTCTAGGCCACATGTCTATTGATATCTACATAGGTTACCAGGCACTTCTTTTGTTCAGGAGTATACTTTGGCTGCTGCAACTGATCAGTTGCTTTCTGTAATAGTCACTGACATATACATCTACTGCAATGTATTTGTTGCCATCAATCTGGATGCTTTCAGTGTCATTTACTTCTGAGACATCAGTCCCTTCTTGTGGCTCCTTTTCAGCCTCTTTAACTACTTCTTCTTCTTTGTCATTGCTGCAGCTATGTAGGCTATACAAATGCATGCCTCAAGAGGGGCAGGGAATTCTTTGGCAAAATATCTGACTCTCCTGCAGTTGTAGCATCTAGGAGAGTCTTCTACTGGTTTCCTCTATGTTGCTTCTGTTAGAATCTGATACTAAAAACACCATACATATATTCCTTAGTCTCATATAAGTGACTAAGTAAGGCTGTACTTAAGAACACCATAAGTATATTCTAAGGTACTGTTAGTAACATATGTGAAAAGCAGCCATTAGTTTATGCACCCTCAGTCTTATATAAGTGACTGAGAGTTGCCTTTGTATTGAGTCTGTATATATAATTGTCCATATAACAATGGTAGCATTGTTAATGAGTGTGCCAGCAGGGTTGGGTAAGACGGCCATTAATGTGATGAGTGTGATGGTGTGCTTGGGGAGGTGATGACGTTGTAGTTGATGGTGGCCAGGTTTTGGCATACTAACACTCCTCCTCACCATGTACTTCGATGTATATTGCATTTTCTCCTCACATGGCATGTGGCATGGTCACTGTAGTCCAAGTAGGGCATGCAGTCTAGTAAAGAGGGGAGCGGCAAGGGCTTTGGTGTAGAGGTCGGCGATGTTGTGCTTAGTATTAATGTAACATATGGATATGTCGCCCGCTTAGATGTGTTTGCGCAGGAAGTGATATTTAATGTCAACATGTTTTATGTGAGCGTGCAGTATGGGGTCTTCAGACAAGTTGATCGCCGTGTTGTTGTCGCATAGGATAGCAGTTGGCTTACTGGTGGTATTGTAGCCTATCCCCTTGAGGTATCGAACAAGTCGAGTTGCTGCTCTCCAATGTATGCCGGTATAGCAGTTAACATATTGAGACAGTTGCTGAACCATGTAAGCAATGTTGGGCCTGGTGGATATGGCTATGTACAGTAGACAGCCGACAAGGGATCTGTACAGTGTCTTGATGATGGCGTTGGCTTTGTCATGGGACAGGGTGGACCTATCAGACCTCCAGAGTTTAAGGCCCAGTTCCATGAGGAGGGAGAGTGGTGTGGCAGTGGATTGTCTAAACTGGGAGACAACTTTGTTGATGAGTGTTGTTTGTGATAGCTTCACTGTGTGATCTTTGCGGTTCCATTCAACCACAATGCTGACAATGAATCTCGGTAGTCCGAGGTCAGATATGGTCCATGTAGACTGTAGCTGGTTCTTGAATTGTTCATTCTCAGTTTTGCTCCTCGCAATTGAGAGGAAATTGTCCACATGTACTGCCGCTATTACAGTGCCTGTGTCTGTTTCACAATGGTAGATGCATGACTCACAGGATAGTCTGCTAAATCCCCAGGCTAGCATGTTGTTGTTTAGAGTGTGGTTCCATATTTGGCCAGCCTGTTTCATATTATAGATTCCATGTAGTAAGCATCACATCCATGCTTCTTTTTTAGGTTCCTCAAAACCTTCAGGCTGGGTCATGTATTGGATCTCCTCCTCAGGAAGGAGTCCATAGAGGAATGCGGTCTTGACATCGATTTGAGCTGCATCCTATCCTTTTGACACTACAAGATGTAAGAGCATATGCTACAATTCTATGCACATGGTTGGTGACATTGTTCTTGTGTAGTCCTGCCCATACACTTGTTTGTACCCTTTGAAGACCAGACAAACCTTGAATTGGACTGCCTTCCCAGTTTCATCATGCTTGATCTTAAAAATAGATTGTCCTTTCCTGATTTTGTGCCTATTTGAAACTTGATCTCGCAGGATAAGTTTATACATGCCCATTTCTTTGAGAGATCTTAGCTCATCACGGTAACCTGCCTCCCATTCCTTTGCATATGCTGACTCCAATGCCTCATGCCATGTTTGGGGCTCATCTCCAAGATTGATCAATGACAGGTCCTCGAGAGACTCTGCTACTGCCAGCAGGTGTTCTATGGCTTTGACTGATGCTATGTTTGCGATGTCAGGCACTGGGTTGACATCTGCTCCTCCTGGAGGTGCACAGGCTGGTTCCTGGACTATATTGTTGACTTGACATCATTCTGCCCTTAGGGCACATAATTGATCTGCAGCTTCATGCGATTCTTGGACAGCCACCTCTACCCATGAGGCAGGCAGGTCAGTGGGCCTGGCTCTAGTGGTAGAGACTGGGATACGGTTTGAGTGTCGAGGTACAAAGGGTTCCGGTGCCTCAGCTGGTGGTTTAGCATTGACTGCAGCTGGTGGAACAGGTAGAGGATCTAGAGCAGTGTCTCTGTCATCATCAGTGTTGAATAATGTCTCTGTGGATGATTCCTTGATCTTGGCAGTTGATGTCAGCTCATTTGTCATTGTGTGCATTGAGGGCATTGTAGGTGCCGTGGGTGTTTCGATTGGTGTGCTGATCAGCCATGATTCATGACATTCAAGGAATCGTACATGATACGACTCATAGATTTTCCATGTTTTTGGATCGTAGCACCTATATGCCTTCAAGTTTTGTGTGTACCCAATGAGGACACATTCTATTGATCATGCATTGATCTTAGGGTTATGTTCACTTAATATGAGAACAACTGTGCAGCAGCCAATTTCCCTCATATAGGTGTAATTGGAAGCTCGCTTGTACCAGAGCTCGAAGGGTGTCTTGCCATTCAGTGACTTAGTGGCCGTTTTTGCATGTAGGTGCGACGCAGTTAAGTAAAATTCATCCCATAGTGACTCAGAACACTTAGCTGCAAGTCTCATTGTCCTGGCTTTGCCTTGTAGTGTCCTGTGCATTTGTTCCATGCAACCCATGTGTTTGGAGGTATAGGGGGCTGCAAATTCTCAGCGAGTCCCCATTGTCATTACCCATGCCTCCATTTGGTGGCTCTTGAGTTCGCTGTTGTGTCCTATGTGGTAAGTTCTGACTTTGAGGCCTGTCTTATTCTCTCTTGCTTTTTGCCATGCTTGTAATGCTGCCAGTGCATTGCTTTTTGACTTTAGAGAGATTGACCATGGCATGTTCATGTAGTCATTGACTATGTCTATTATGTATTTGTTTTCAGTACATGATTGTACAGTCATTGGTCCAGCTAAATCTATCCAGACTATCTGCAGTTTCTGCACAGCTCTATGCCCCTCCTCCAGCACCTTGTACACTGGTGTTTTTGTCTGTTTGCTGAGAATACAGACGTCACATTTCAGTTGTGCAAGAGGGTGAATGGAGGGCATACCTGTGAGCATGCCAGCCCAAGCCATAGTGGCAACAACCTGGTAGTTTGCATGTCCCAGGCACCAGTGCCAAGTGTCAAGGCTGATAGGGCTTCATGTTGCTGTCAGAGCATGTTCTGTGAGGGCAGACTGCAGTTCAAGAGTGTAAAGATGTTGTCCCAAGATAAGCGGTCCAGCAGCGAGGAGGACTCTGCTGCTTGCATCGAGTATGGTTATGTCAGTTTGGCTAAACGTGATCACGGCATTCATTCCTATGGCAAGAGCTGATATTGAGATGAGTCAAACAGTAGAGTTGGGAATGTAGAGAGCATTCTCGAGGTATATCTTGGTCTGATTCTGGACTTGCAGTTTGATTTGGCCTATCCTTACAGCTTGAATGAATGTTTCTCTGACTCCTTTTACTGCTTGCAGCGATATGGCTCTCAGCATGACAAAGTCTGATGCACACGGGGATATATGCACTGTTGCACCGGAGTCCATGTAGAAGGGTTTTTTGGCAACCGAGATAAGCCTGGTGTAACTGAATGAGTTAAAGGGAATGACTGCTGTTGTTGCTAAAATAGTCTCGTAGCCCGGTATTGCTGGGATTATGTGGGTATTCCAGTTTACACTTACTCTGGGTTCACAGCTGTCCATTTCAAAGTCATCGTCCATGGCCATGAACCCTTAATACTTGAAGTAGTCAGTGGAATTGGCAACGCTGGAAAATTTGGTCTGTTTAGCTTCCAGCTGGATTTTCTGGAGGTAGGTTATGTCAACAATGTAAGCTTTCCTGTCAAGGCCTTTGACTGTGATGCCATTCTTAATTGCTGCATTGGTTGCTTGTCCTGCATTGTCTCCTCCTTGCACGGCTCTGCATGCAGCTTTTGACTCATCTATTGTCTTCTCCGCCATCCCACCGCCCAGCCTGTCACACCATTCTTTTGTGTGACCTCAGCAGGAGTGCCCAAGGGCATGGCAGACGGTGCAGCATGAGAATTTGGACCTGTGGTTGTGATTGCCCTTAGAATCATGGGCAGTCAGTGCAGTGTTAGTGGGAGGCTTCGTGAGAGTGGCAAGACTGTTGACTGTTTGGAAAAGCTTGCAGATTTGAGAAGACATGTATAGCATGTCCTTCATTGAGTCAGCGAGGCCATGAGATACCTGTGTTTGAATAGATTCAAAGGATTTGTTGTTGATGCAGTTGAGGAGAGCGATGCATTTTAGCAGGTCTTTGTCAATGATGCTGATAGCGAAGACATGATCAACAAGTTCACAGATCTTTCTGGCCATGGTGTCAATTGGTTCTGCAACAGGTGCATATGTTCAGAGTGCTTCACGAATGAGGGCCACCTATTTGATGGGTCCTTCTTGGTGTGCATGTGCCTTCAAGGCATTGTAACACTCTTTCACTGTGCCATCAGTCTCTAGGCCTTCCTGCTCAGATTCTAAGATCGCTGCCTGGATGACACCAATGATCAGGTTGTTGTTGGACAGCCAGTTTGCATATGCATTAGGCTCTGTGTGGGGGTCAGGGCTGACAATGAGTCTGTCAGGGTTCTTTTCAGAGGTAAAAATGTAGCAGTCGAGACTGCTTTGCTGTAGGAATATCTAGAGTCTTGTAGACCACTTTGTAAATTTGCCAGTGGCACAATCAAAAGGAGTTTTTGAGGACTGCCAGTATGCGTTAAGTTTAGTGAGGCAAACACGCAGATATGCAGCGTCATTCATGATGGAAGCAGATGGAGGGGAGACAGACCCCATAGTTCTGAGTGCAAGAGTAGACAAAGGGCCTTGGGCTCAAGCGCAAATACAAAGGATGATTTCTGGCAAGATCAATGCCTTTAGGGTTCAAGAGTGCCAAGACAGTGATATGTGAAGAGTCCAAAGGGAACAAGCATAGAATAGATGCTCTTGTGATCAGATGGACTGGTAATGCAAATTTCCAAGTTTTCAGTTCAGCAATGGCCCATAACTTGTTAGAATCTGATACTAAGAACACCGTAAGTATATTCCTCAGTCTTGTATAAGTGACTAAGTAAGGCTGTACTTAAGAACACTATAAGTATATTCTAAGATACTGTCAGTAACATATGTAAAAAGCAGCCATTAGTTTATGTACCCTCAGTCTCGTATAAGTGACTGAGGGTTGCCTTCATATTGAGTCTGTATATATAATTGTCCATATAACAATGGTAGCATTGTTAATGAGTGTGCCACACAGGGTTGGGTGAGACAGCCATTAATGTGATGAGTGTGATGGTGTGCTTGGGGAGGTGATGACATTGTAGTTGATGGTGGCCAGGTTTTGGCATACTAACAGCTTCCATGACCACACCACTTCTGCCTCTACTCATACATACACAGCACAGGTGCTGGTGCCTCTCTAGCTGCTACTTGGTTCTGACCTGAGTAGGGTCAACTATCTTTAGCTGATAAATATCCAGTAAGTTTAGATCTAGGCATTGGCCTATAAGAATTGTCTTTCAGACAACAAATGGAGAATTGCAATTCTTCTCCATCTCTGACCACTTGGCTAAGAAGGTTCCCACCTTCACTGCCTCACAGTTAGCTGTCTCTTGGCATGAATTATGCTGCTCATAATGATTTGCAGTTCATGTTGACTGCTTATATTGAATGGCATATGCCAAGAACTCAGTCACTGTGTTGACTTCAGGAGATAGATTGTCATTGCATATTAATGCTCTTCTCATATTTGCTGGTATTCTGTCTAAAATAGCTTGCAGATTGTATACTTGTCTGAATAGATGGCCATATTATGAGCATGAACTGACCAGGTCATCATAGAATGTTTGGACACTAGTCTTGGCATTATATACTGTTTTTCTGAAAATGTTGTGAGCTTCTTAGTTCTAAGGACTTTCTTTAAACGTCCAATGCAATTTATCACAATTGATATAGAGAACATGATAGTGGAACCAGTTTCACACCTTTCCTTCCATGGAATTTGTATAACACAATTATCCTTTCTCAGTTCATGTTGTCACCACCATAGCAGCATGCTGCCAGATAGTAGCAAACATCTATGGCCCAGTCTTCCAATTGGGAGAACCTATGTCCTCCAGCATATGTCCTTATATGCTTGCTATCAGACTTGCAGGGACTCACCTCTGCAGGAAACTTGAATCTGACTCCAAGAGAGTCATCCAATAGAAGGAGTCGAACCTTCTGGAGAAAGTGAAAAGTAATGAGGAATTCGTAGCGAGCAGGCTGTCTGGGAAAACATATGCAGGAAAGGGGTGAGAACAGTGGAAGGTGTTGGTGGGAGGATCCAACATGTCCTTGAGTCCGTTCATCTAGAAATTAATTCAGAGATGTGAGTAGAATACAAAAAAAACATTTGAGAGACTTACTGGGCGCAGTTGGGCCAGTGCGGATGTCCCAAGCATTACTCAGTCCTCCGAAATCGATTTGTCTCCATTTTCTCATTCTTGGAAGGTCGTCCTGTTCAGTGAAGACGGCAGAAAACAGGGGGCAGTTAGATATAGGACCCATATGTGTGGGAAGATATCAAGTACACAATGTAGATATTTTGTGTCCTGACTATAAGTGAAACAAAAGACAAGATAACTCGAGACAAGAACTCACAGCGTCTCTCTGAACCTATGCAAACTTGTTCCAAAACCTTCCTTACTTGCCCCCAATGAATTCAATATAAACCACATCAACATGCATCCTCTTTCTTTTCCCAATATATAGTCCTAGTCAGAAACACAAATAAAGTTTCAATTCCAAAAGTCGCGTGTACTACCAAGCGAAACTAAAAGCCAAGTATATATTCCTCGACAAAATCAACGAAAAAAGCAAAGACCGAAGAACAAGAACAATACCCAAACCAAACCAAACCAAAGAACCAAAGAAACAAAGAACAAAAAAAGCACGATAGCGTCCCAGATTGCATAAGTACAATTACCAAGACCAAGATTCGGGAGGTAATCAGTAAAGGCAGTTGTTATGCGACGTAACAAAGTAACGCCACCATCAACCTTCCTATTGTCCACCCCATTATTCCTATGTCTCCAGTGATATTCTCTTCACTCAGCAGCTATCCCTCTTGGTGGGTATGGTTGGCAATGAATTGACTTGACTGTTCGACACCTTTCTAAGACTAATAACATTTCAAACATACATCTAACGAACAAACAAGGAACAGATTAAGTACACATTTCTACTTCTTATATTGTTAAATATTGAAAAGCAGGCTGAGTGAGGAAAACATGGCATCGACACTCGATTTCATGATCCGAGCTTCCGCAACGGCGGTCAACTAATTGGGGAAAGTCAAATTCATTTCCATGCCGATTAACTTGGTTCCAATGAAGGACTTACTGGGACGTGGCCAATAAACGCATCCATAAAGTTGTCGGCGCGTTTCTTCATGGTTGCGAGGTCCTGTTTAATGAGCACCAGAACGTCTGGAATTAGGCCAATGGCTGGCTTTCTTGCGGCTATGCCCGACAGGGACTTTAAAAAGTCGGGTTCCAGAGACCGGAGGTGGCCATAGAGGTCCTGAGCCTCAGCATCAGAGAATTTGGTAGCGATACCCTTAAGTCGGGTAAGGAAATGATTAGTACGAGGGAAAGTGGGACTAGAACGAGTAAAACTAACGTTGATGTCACTTGTAGTATTCGCGATAACATTATTGAGAACTTTGGCAGAGTTGTGTATAGCCTGTAGGGGACTTAGAACATGATCTGATTTGTGTGGTCTCGCCATGTTACATACCGTAGCCTGACGATGTGTGCCAAGAATCAAGGGGAACGCATTTACTGCAACATTAAAATCCATCACAGCGGATGACATTTTATTATGTATGTCGTTCTGAACCCGAGCAAAGGAGGAGGCCTCAACAAGAGAGAAAACGGCAAGAGGAGCAAGGACAAAGAGGTTCTTGAATTGCATAATGAAAAATGTGGTGCGATGATGGTCTGTAACGAAAAATCGTACGTGCATTTTATAATGCGTAAGAGTAATTCAGTTGCCCCTTCCCAGATCATCGATTAGACACATTGGACATGTTCAGCAGATCGCAATACAAAGTCGAAGATGAGACAGTCAGGAGCCGCCAAAGTTTACCTTTGCCACCGGATCAGGTAGTCTACGTTAAAGGCAAAATAGACATCCAATATAATCATCAACCAATCAGGATTGAATAATGTTCCTGCCAAGTAAAGGAATGTTGTAAAATACATAACCGCCGCATGCGAGACACGGGCAGTATTCCCCACCCGTGAGTCCCGAAGATGTAGGGCAAAGAATTCATGCGGAACATGTAAAACGTAGCCCTGAAAGCACGATAGGTGAGACATTATGTATTAAAACAAAGGTTCATATGAATTTGTTTGAGGTGCGGACTTGTAGTTTCTTCGGAGGTTAAGTGGTCAGACATCATATGGCAATGCAAAAACAGAAGCAGTTACGACGAGGCAAGGAGTGTGAGTATGACTCCATTAAAGCAACAACAGGACAATACCGGCCGCCCATCGAGTGTCGGATGCAGTGTTTTTAGTGTTCGACACAGGTACTGTGCAAGCGACACAAATAATACATGAGATATGATCCACACGTCTAACGATGGAGTTTCCGGACCATAAAACGAAACCAAGTTAGGTCGTGGCAAGGGATACTGCAACTTTATGATAATGCGTTGTCCGGGAACTCAGACGTCGAGACTGAGAACCTTTTATCGAATGATTTCCCGGTGGTCCAGCTTCTACCAACCTTTTGTGTGTCGACTTCGAATGATGTTGTTGCATGTCTGCTCCATAGAAGGTTCCTCTGACCATATACGCAAAGACGTCATCGCAAACGTCGTCTCAATCATCCCGATTGTCGCGCTATTCCAACGAGCGCGTTGCTGAACCATCAGGTAAGGATAATCGACCCCTCGCGTAATCCACCCTCAGTTCTCATCCTCACCACACACTCGCAGCGCATTTTTACCTCCTTGGTACGTGATTTAATCTGGAAACCCCACTTACCAACTCACACATCACACACACGTCGTAACGAGTCTTCGTCCACGACTGGCGCCTCGCCGGCCTCTGGCTGGGCCTAACCCTCGCACTCGTATGTTGTTCCGTAGTCGGGACCACCCTCTGCCTCAAAACAGATTGACAAAAAGTCCAACTTCGGCGTGGAAAAGCGTCGCACAAACTCGTCGATGAGGAAACCACTCTCAGATTGTTCCGAATTTGTGGTCGCAAGGAATACACGAATTTAAGCGGCCTGTTCTCCCGATTTATAGACCAGCTCGTCTGGATCTGTCATCGCCTCGCATAAACTCATCGATGAGGAAACGACTTCAAAGTTTATAGATATCCAGATTGTTTCGACTTTGTGATCACACGGAATATGCCTCCAGACTGGCAAGTAACAAAATTCCGCAGCCGATGGGGAAACGAGTCTCGGTCTCTGGTAGTCAAGAATCTAGATGCCTAAGAGCTGCGTGATGGGTCGCGTTATTCTGGAGCCTCTTGCATTCACGGGGCTGGAACCAAACAGCATCGATTCGCTTTCTAAGCTATGACCACATCAAGGAAAGAAACGAAGAAAAAAAGCGTATATATATTTTTGCAGAAAAGGGACGGACGTACGTATAGAATATAACAGAAGAATAGCAAGAAGAAAAAAACAAAAGCTCAAGATTTTTGACTACAAGTGTTGAATTAAGCGGAGCCGCCGACCTCTGTAGTTGTTTGTTATGATACGAGATGGAGTCTGTAAAGAACACGACGTACGTTCGACCATGACATCGATGGTATCTAGGAGGAGAGGTCAACAAGGTACGCAAGGAAGGTGGGGGAGAGACGGACCGTTGTCTTCCATATCGAGACTGGTAGGGGTGTCGTCCTCACTGATACGTGCGCCATCATACAAGAAGCTACGAGGGAATGAACAAGGGCGGGAGAAAGGGTGTGCGATTGGACGGACCGGATACTGCTTACGTCCTTGCCAACTTTGTTCGCATACGCGCCCTGGAGCTTGCTCAACTTTGTGCTCCGTTTAATCTTGAAAAAGACCTCTTCGCCCGTCGAGCTCACGACCTACGGACGAGTCAGGGCAAGCGACGGATGAGGGGCTGTGGAGAGAAACCTTGATGTTGATGGTGCTATTGGCATCTTCAGATTTGACATCGTCCTGCCTCTGTTGCTGGGACGCCTCGTTGTCAGACATGTGCAGAGGAGTGGTCACGAGGATGGGACAAGAGAGAGACGACGGACGGCGCTAGACGTCGTGAACGACAACTAACAAAAATCGTAATGATCGCTAATATTACATAATACAAGTTGAATCAGCGCCTGGTCAACAGACTGCGTGCACGCGCATATGCCTCGTCCTCGTCGCTCGAGTCCTCCCACACGTCCCCCGCGGCAGCCTCGGCACTAAACGTCGGGTTCAGCGACACCCGCACGCTCTTTCTCCGCTGCGGCACATTGGTCTCGGCCTGCAGTCCATCCTCTGCCTCGAAGAACACGTCGTTATCAGAGTCGCTAGACGGCGACGGTGTCCGAGTCGTGTTCCTCAGTGCGCTCCTCAACGGGCCTGCTGCTGGCTTCAGCGGCGACGGCGAACGACTCGCGTTCCTCAGCGCACTCCTCAACGGGCTCACAGCAGGCCGGCTCAAGACGGACGCCGGTGCATGGACCTGCACCAATGCCGCAACCTCGCCAGCATCAACACTGGCGCGTCTGCCTGTGCGCTCACGTCGGTCCGAGCTGCCGAGGACACTGATAGTGTACTCTTGTGGAGGTTTCCTCGTCGACGTCTGTCGTTTTGGCGGAGAGCGCGGACGACCCTGCTGAGCCGCCAGATGCCTGCGTTCAATCTCCGTTCCTGCAAACAATCCTGCGCCCGCCGCCTCTGTCCCGGGCGCCCTTGCCTTTCTCAGCTTCCTCTTTGTGTCGCCCGTCTCACTCGCCACTCTCGCGCTCCCCACAGCCCTCATGTCCCTCTCGACATCCCTCAGATTCTTCTCTGTCCTCGTCGTCCACTCCTTCTTTTTCTTCCCACTGCTCCTCTCAG
>QGOA01006100.1:0-10719 GCA_003313075.1 Termitomyces sp. MG16
CAGGCATAAATTCGAGGTGTGGACTGATCACAAGAACTTAGAGTACTTTCGGACGGCCAAGAAACTTAACCGCCGACAGGCTCAATGGTCCTTGTATCTGGCCAACTTTGACTTCTCTCTGCATCACAAACCTGGACGAAGCATGGGTAAGCCAGATGCGCTTTCTAGGCGAGCAGATCATGGTTCAGGAGCTAGTGACAATGAAAATATTGTACTCCTAAAGCCAGAACTATTTGCTATCCGTGCTCTAGAAGGTGTGGTTGGCCAGGGAGAAGAAGCGAGCATCCTTTGAGATATCCGACGAGGTAACCGGGAGGGCGCTCAAGAAGATCTGGTAGCTAAGGCTGCCATGGCCTTGCATGCTCGAGAGAAAACTGGAGTGAAGTCCATCCGCACCGACGAGTGGTCTCTGGAGAATGGTCTTCTCACCTTTTGGGGACGCATTTATGTTTCCAACCTGCCAGATCTCCCGAGGTGGATTGTGGAGCAGCATCATGACTCTTGAGTTGCAGGACATCCTGGCAGATGGAAGACACTGGAGCTGGTCTCACGGAATTACTGGTGGCCTCAAATGTCACGGTATATTGGCTCTTACACCTCCACCTGCAATCTTTGCCTTCGGACTAAGCCTCGTCGTCAGCCTCCTATAGGACAACTTCATCCATTGCCTATCCCAGCTGAGCGTTAGAGTGTGGCCTCGGTAGACTTCATTGTTGAGTTACCTGATTCTCATGGATATGATGCAATCATGGTGGTAGTGGATCTCTGTGGCAAGCATGCTCATTTTATTCCAACACACACTACTTGCTCAGCCATGGGCGCTGCCAATCTGTACCGAAAGCATGTCTGGAAGCTCCATGGGTTGTCAGATGCTTACGTCTCGGACCGTGGACCTCAGTTTGTGGCAGAGTTTACTAGAGAACTGTATCACCTCCTCCATGTCAAACTCCATACTTCCACAGCCTACCACTCCCAATCTGATGGCCAGCCTGAGCGTGTCAACCAGGAGCTAGAACAGTATCTCCGGCTCTTCTGCAATAAACGACAGGATGACTGGGATGACCTATTACCAGAGGCAGAGTTCCAGTACAACAACCGTGTACATGCTGCCACCCAGATGTCTCCTTTCCTTCTAGATACTGGTCGATATCCTCAGATGGGATTTGAGCCTTGTGGACGACCTTCAGAGAATGAAGCTGTCAACAAGTTCATAGATCGGATGAAGGCAGCCCAGGAGGAAGCCAAGGCAGCTTTAGCTAAGGCAAAGGATGACATGGCCCGCTACTACGATCGTAGACAAACTCCAGCCCCCAAGTACAAGCCTGGAGATCGAGTCTACCTGGATGCCTCTGACATTGCTACCACCCGACCTTCTCAGAAGCTTTCTTACCGTCGTCTAGGACCCTTTCCTATAGTATGGCAGGTAGGCCCACTTGCCTATCAACTCAAGCTGCCTAGTGGAATGAGTCGACTCCATCCAGTCTTCAATGTGATGAAGCTTTCTCTAGCCCCAGAGGATCCAATCCCAGGTCGACATCCACAGCCACCTCCACCACCAGTTCTGGTAAACAACCAAGAAGAGTATGAAGTGGAACAGATCCTAGACAGCCGACTCTTTAGGAATAAGCTTCAGTTCAAGGTCAAGTGGAAGGGCTATGGAATCAAGGACATCTCCTGGGAGCTACAAAAGAATGTTCATGCCCCTGCCTTAGTCCAGGAATTCTATCAACAGCATCCCAATGCTCCCTGGGCAATCAGAGGCCTCTATTCTCTTTCTAAGGTAGACCAGGCCATCCAGAACTACTTCTATCCAGCACGTTGAGACGCCGTGCTCTAGAGGGGGGGTGATGTCAGGGGACTCCTCATTTCTTCCTTTTCTCACTCCTTATCTCTTCACTCTCCTTCCATTCATTCCCTTATTTCTTCTGACATTATTTCATTTCACTGTTTCTATTCTTTCAACACTATCTGTTAGTACTACTCTCAGCCCTTGAGATGCTCTGGTTCTTTAGCCACCATTCAGACAAGTGTGGGCCCACTCAGCACCGCTTCCAGACCGCTTATATAAGCCAGAGTTTGCCAGAGTTTGCCCCTTATTTGTACAAGTGTTTGTGTAGGCAATTTTTGAGTTTTTAAGGTTTTGTTGTACTGTACAGTTGTTTCCTACACTTCAGAGGCCCCAGAAGCATCCAACCTGGCATAGGGAATCCCTAGACTTGTTCTCTTTGGATCTCCCTCTGCCAGGTGAGTAGTTATTATGATATTGTTAGTATGTACTTTAATACACTTTGGATCTCCCTCTGCCAGCTATGTGACTGAGCCATAGCCTTCAGAGGTTGCCTTTACAGCACTGGAAAATCCTCTCTTTTTCTGATTGGACATGAATATAGTAGTCACATTGCCTTTTCAAGTCACATGTTAATTGGTAATTCATAACAGCCTACACAATAAAGCCTTCTAGTATAGCACATGATGTTGGACTTACAAAAGGTCACCGTCACTTTGCGCCCCTTTGGCCACCGTCCCTTTGTCACTTTGCACCCCTTTATCCTCTTTTCTCTTTCTTTCTTTACTTACTTTCTTTCACTCTTATATCACACTGCTTTGACCATGACACAATATAAATATGATGCCTATGGACGCTATACCCTCAGTCACTTATACAAAGACTGAGGATGAGCCTGCAGATACATATACTTACCGCAGTTAGCTGACAAACGTACCCAGATTGTTAACCTTACACTTAGGTATGATATTGAATATAGTCACTTATACGAAGACTGAGGATTGTTAACCTTACACTTAGTGATTCATTGGTCATTAGTTCTAACAGGTTATGGGCCTTTGCAGTGCCATTTGAACATCGTACGTTTGGAACTCCCCTACCCAACACATCACATATCACTCTTGGGACCTACATTCCGATTGATTGCGATGTGTGCTAGACGCATGCCGGCAACTGAACTTATCCTAGCGAGGCACAATAGATCTCTTTGTTCTCTCTTGTTCCCCCCTCGTACAATCACACAATGGGATCTAAACCTTTAACCACTCCCACCACCAGCTCAACTTCTCCAATCATGTCACTTCCCCTGAGCACTGACGCCACTTACCCACGAGTCTGCCTAGCAAAGCTCAACTCTCACTGGCCTGCTTCAGAGACACCTTTTGACCGTATCATGGGTGAGTTCACCAAATGGTCTACAAAACTCAAGATCTTCCTGCAGCAGAGCGGCCTCGATTGATACATATTTACCCTGACGTTGAGGCCCAACTGCCTGATCAGTCAGCCTGATCTGGATATTGAACCCGTGGCCTATGGGAACTGGCTGTCCAACAATGGCCTGATAATCGGTGTTATCCGTGCTGCCGTGTCTGATGCCGAACAGGAAGGACTTGTCACCGATGGCACTGCCAAGGAATGTTATGATGCACTGAAGTCCCGTGCACATCAGGAGGGACTGGTCAAGCAAGTTGCCCTCATCCGCAAAGCCCTCTCTACGTACGTCCCGGCTTCAGACCCCATTGAGACCACTGCTCGAAAGATTTGTGACCTCATTTATCGTGTGTTCGCCATCAGAGTCATTGACAAAGATTTATTGAAGTGCATTGCTCTACTCAACTCGATCAACGACAAGTCATTTGAATCCGTCCAAGCCCAAGTTTCCCATGGGCTTGCTGACTCAACAAAGGACAAGGCCTACACATCCAGCGACATCCGCAAGCTATTTCAGACTATAAATAGTCTTGCCAATCTCTCTAGGCCGTCCAATGCTGCTCTCCTTGCCAAAACCATGACTCGTAACCACAACCACAGCCCTGGGTACCCTTGCTGTGAGCTCTGCTTCAAGCTTGGACTCTCTTGTCGTGGGCACACCAAGGCATGGTGCATTTGACCTGGTGGTGGAATAGCTGGCAAAACTATTGAAGAGTCAAAGGCCACATGGAAAGCTGCACGAGGAGGAGCAAATAAGACAGGAGGAGTATCAAATAACAATCTTAAGAATGGTATTGCAGTAAAGGGACTAGACGGTCAGGCTTACATTGTTGATGCCTCCCAGCTTCAAAAAATCCAGATCAAATCTGCCAAGACCGACACGACAGAATTCGCTGCCATTGCCTCACCTATTACTCAGATCAAATCCTCTACTGACTACTTTGAATATCAAGATTTCATGGCTATTGAAGATGACGTTAATGACTATGGTGATGAGCTAAGAGTCTCTGTTGACTGGGGAGAAAATGCTACCTGTAACTGTGAGACTATCCTAGCCACCATAGTGATCGCTCCTCTCAACCAGAACAAACGAACCACTTTGGCATCCCTCAATGAGAAGCCTTTTTACCTGGATTCAGGCACCACTATCCACATATCCCCATGCAGGACTGATTTTGTCACTCTTTGAGCAATTGCACCATGTGCAATAAAAGGCATAGGGGGCTCATCTATTAATGCAATTGGTATGGGAACAATTTGCCTGCACGTACAGAACAAAGCCGAAATTGTACTCGAAAATGCATTATACATCCCCACTTCCACAGTTTGCCTCATATCAGTCTCAGCCCTTGTAACTGGCATGAACGCATCGATAACCTTTACAAACATGGGCGTAACTATTCTCGACAGCAATAGCGGCACACTTCTCACATCAGGACCTCTTATTCCTGGACGACGCTTGTACACGCTCGAACTTCAGGCTGCACTGGCTGAACATGCCCTCACAGCCACCCAACATTCTACCAACCTGGATACTTGGCACTGGCGCCTAGGCCACGCCAATTACCAAGTTGTCGCCACCATGGCCCGCACCAGCATGCTACCAGGTATGCCATCCACTTCCCTCCTAGCACAACCAAAATGTGATGCTTGTATTGTTGGCAAACAGACGAGATCACCGGTTTCTAAAGTGCGGGAAGAAGGGTGGAGGGCTACTGAGAAGCTTGAGATAGTGTGGATTGATCTGGCGGGCCCTATGACTGTCCAATTGCGTACTGGAAGTAAATATGTTATGGATCTACTCGACGATTATTCAAACATGCCATGGTCTATCTTACTCAGGTCTAAGGACGAAGCATTGGCAGCACTGCAAGCTTGGGAAAAGAAACGTGTGCTGGAAACTGGTAAGCAAGTGGGCATCTATCGTACAGGCAACGATGGCGAACTAAAGAGTCATGAAATGCAAAAGTGGCTAGACTCTACTGGATCAAAACAACAGTTTGGCGCTCCTTACACCTCAGCCCATATGGGCCATGTTGAACGCATGCACCGGACACTACAAGGCAAAGCGAGGACAATGAGACTAGCAGCAAAATGTCCCGACTATTTATGGGACAAATTCTACCTGACAGCCGCACACCTGCACCAGAAAACTCCAACTAAGTCTCTCAAAGGCAATACACCCTTCCAACTCTGGTACGACCATCCTCCTGACTATGCCTACATGCACAAAATCAGATGCCAAGCATTTGTCTTAACACAGAGTCAGCACAATCCAAAAACTAATGCACGAAGTGTTGAATGCATTCTCATTGGATATGGTGAGAACTCTAAAACCTACAAATGCTATGATCCAGTATCTAGAAAGATCCATGAGTCTTTTCATGTTCAATTTCTAGAGCGACATGACGGCCACCCTATCGACCTTGCAATACTGGACAAATCCCAAGACTTGATAAACGAGCCCTCGACCATAAATCAAGTAGAGAAAGCATCAACCGAATCACCAATGAAACCGTTTGTCAATGATAAAGACGATGACATCGAAGTACCACCGCCACAACTCCAGACAATCCAAGCACAAGATGACCAAGCCAGGCCACCACAAAATGACATTGTGCCACCAGAACCGGCCCCTCCGCCGATCTGCTCGTATACTGGTCCCAACAGCACGATCTCAACCTGGTAATCCACCGGCATCACGACTGGAACGTGCTGTCCAAGAATCCCGTGAATCAGCTCAGAGGATCCAGGCAGCCAGAGTGCAGAAACACCAGACCGATGCAATGCACGAGAATGTGAATGCAACCGACCAACAACCAGGCAATCTTCCCATGGACAACAACGACCACCACCTGGCCAATGTCGCAACAATGGACGAAATCAAACACCTGCTGGCACTAGCAGAATCCTTTGCGGATCCAATATCTCTTGACCTAGACGACGAACCCATGACGTGGCAGCAGGCACAGACCTCCCCGGATGCCAATAAATGGAAAGAGGCTTACCTGGATGAGCTCAAGTCACTCGAGGATATGGGGGTATATAAACTGACCCTGCAAGACCAAGTACCTATCGGACATAAGGTATGAAAAGGGCAGCCGGTCTTCAAGATCAAACAGGATGAATCTGGAAAGATAGTGCACTACAAGGTACGCTGATGACGCCAACTGTAGTTGGGTGCGCTGGACGTATACGCAGTACAACGCCGTCTCCAGCGCCTGGCGTACGGGTTTATGAGGAGTCCCAGCAGGGTCCTGGTGTGCTTGAGCAGAGGTGATAGGACGATGCGCTAGATGATAGCACCTCGGGTGCTACCTAACAAGTGGTAAGCGTCGTAGTTTTAGGAGAAGTTATGGAGAATAAGACGAATAGCGCAGCGTAGCGTGCCCGTAGGTGGCACCGTAAACGACGAAGACGAGATAGATGAAGCTAGCGCCAAACTTGGTGACAAAGTCAGGCAATGCTAGCGCGATTTGAACGCTAAGTGTAACTGGGTGCTCAAGAGGTTACGATTCGTTGTTATATACATGGCAAGTAGCTAGTTTTTATACTATGCGCTACGGTATTTCCAAATTAAGTCCATTGACGGCGTTACCAATTAGTGCCTCTCTTCGTGACTGTAGCTAACGGCCACCTGTCAACGGCGACCTGCAGCACATGGGTGACGGCAACCAACGGCGACTCTAAAAATACCTAGAAGTGGTACGAGTTTGCTCACTTTTTGATGTAAGTTAATTGGCCATGCCATCCCAGGGTATGGTCGGGAAATCCTCGACAGACGCCGTGAGCGCTAATTCTGGCGCTAAACATTGTACCATCTTTTGATAGATTTAAATGTCGGTTCTGCGTGTATCCTGTCTCGTCGTCATTGATTTCTTTAGACTTCTGATTGAGGTGCCTCGGTGATTGACAGCGCCAGTTGCTAACTCCTTTCAGTACTGATCGGGGTTTGGTCAGAGTCACCTCCCACTGTTGTGCTAGCGCTATGAGTTCTGGGCCTTCTTGGTCTTCAAAGTGACTGAGTGGAGGGCGCTGAGGGGCTGATACTGGTGATTGAGATGAATGGATAAGTCTTGCCATAGAGCGCCCGCGCTAGGGCGGCTCTGTACCCAAGGCTGGTTGCTAGAGTCTCTAGTGTGTCAAGTGTTGGTCGGCCTATAATGTCCCTTGATGTGCTCAGTCTGAGTAGAAGCCTATCAACGCCTCGTATTTAAAGGCTTTGAACAAATATATGGTTGAGACTACACTAAAACAACTTCACCCACTGCGAGGATGGAATCATGGCAGATTTTACTTCACTTGGCAGCATCTAAGGGCTGGGATGTGACACAAATTGATGTAAAGACCGCTTTCCTGTACAGGATCCTCCCAGAGGATGAGGTCCAATACATGCAGCAACCCAAAGGATTCGAGGTTCCTGGAAAGGAAGATTGGGTATGGCATCTGGTATGCGGACTCTACGGCATGAAACAAGCCGGTCGCATCTGGAATCTCACTGTAAACGAAAAGATGACTTCCTGAGAGTTTACTTGTTTGGCATGCAAATCCTGCGTATATTTCAGACAGACAGAATCTGGTACAACGGTCGCTGCATTGCACGTCGACGATTTCTTATCAATAGCCAGCACAAAGGCCGAAAACAATCGCTTCAAGGCACAGATGCGCACCGTGTGGAATATCTCAGACTTGGGTATTCCAAAATTTGTGGTAGGGATAGTGATTGAATGGGACCGCACAAATTCCTTGGTACGACTATCCCAAACAGCACTTATCGACAAGATTGTGCTACAGTTCGGCTAGAAAGACACTTCCCCCCTTTCCCTCCCCATTGAACCCGGCCTCAAGCTGCGGAGAGTTGACCAAACCACCCTGTCTGACGCTGATCGAGCCTTCCTCAAACGCACCCCCTACCGGTCTCTTGTGGGATGCCTGCTCTACGTCGCCATCTCTACCCGCCCCGACATCTCCTACGCTGTTCAACAGCTAACTCAATTCGTCGATGGATACACCACCATCCACTGGAACGTGGCTATAAGACTAGTTTGCTACCTCAAGGGTACATGAGATCTGAAGCTCACTCTTGGTGGAAACGCCGGCATGCTCAACCTAGTCAGATTCACAGATTCCGACTGGGCCAATTGCCTTGACACCAGGCAAAGCATCAGTGGTTACGCGTGGAGCCTTGGCTCCGGGGTTGTATCGTGGGCGGCACAAAAGCAAAAATTGGTGGCAGCATCATCTTGCGAGGCCGAGTACATGGCCGCTTTTGAGAGTGCGCAAGAATGCATGTGGCTACGGGCAATGTTACGAGGGATCAGACATCATGATGCAGTCTCCACCTCGATGCCGATGCTGTGTGACAATAACGTGGCCATTAATCTGTCAGAAGACCCTACTCTTCATGCCATATAAGAGTGAAAGAAAGTAAGTAAAGAAAGAAAGAGAAAAGAGGACAAAGGGGTGCAAAGTGACAAAGGGACGGTGGCCAAAGGGGTGCAAAGTGACGGTGACCTTTTGTAAGTCCAACACTCCTCCTCACCGGAAACTTTGCTCCTCCTCGTGTGGAGTCAGGGCGACTTCTGTAGGCCCAGCAAGGATTGGAGACAAAGAAATAGAGGTGCGGAGAGAGCTTTGGTAAAAAGGTCAGCAACATTGTGTCTGGTGTTGATGTAGCGTATGCGAATATTGCTGAATTGTACTCATTCATGGAGAAAATGATACTTGATGTCGACATGCTTGACATGCACACTGCTTTGACCACGACACAATATAAATACGATGCCTATGGACGCTATACCCTCAGTCACTTATACAAAGACTGAGGGTGAGCCTGCAGATACATATACCTACCACAATTAGCTGACAAACGTACCCAGATTGTTAGCCTTACACTTAGGTACAATATTGAATATAGTCACTTATACGAAGACTGAGGATTGTTAACCTTACACTTAGTGATTCATTGGTCATTAGTTCTAACACATGAGTAGTAGCTTTTCAGCAGCATTGAAACAGCCCATACATATGATGTCTAAAGTGTATCCAGCAGGAGTTAAATTCTCAACCTTGTACTTAAGAGTCATATAACCTTCTTAGGAGCATGATAGTGCTAGCTAAGCCATTGTACCCCCTTCACAAAAATAAAGTATAAGAAACAGATGGAGTATAAAAGAAGAAGTCTGCATTTTCAAGATATATATAAATGTGCAAAGTCTCAAACACCAAGACAGTCTATGGAAAGCAATATATTTACAAATTGAATGGTGCAGAAAGATGTAGTTATAGCAGTAAAGAAAAAGCAATACTATGGCTATTGGTTTCATGACCTTGGAAATGAATAATAGCAAATTTGTAACTTAATTACATAAATGAGTTAGAGTTGATATTTGAATAAAAATTACTTGTAGATGATAAAAAGCTATAGATATATAGTTATCAACAAAGAGAAGTGGTCATAAGAGGAATGAGGAGATATTCAAATTATACTATTGAGGGCCTGACAGTGGAGACATCATTTGTACCTAGATGGTGCAGGGAATGATATTATTTTGCAAAACAATGTAAAAACACAGTAAAAATAATCCAATTAATTCCAGAATTTTATTTGAATATTTCTGTCAGAACTATAGAAAAAATATTTTAACTGAACTTGAAAGAATAAGAAAAGAAATTGCCACAGGAGGCTTGCTGGTTCTTACACTGGGTGCAGGGAATGATATTCTTTGCCAAAACAATGTAAAAATACAGAAAAAATAATGCAATTAATTTCAGAATTTTATTTAAATATTTCTATCAAAACTATAGAAAAAATATTGTAACCAAATTTTGAATAGTACTTGGTCTGATTCTCTCAAATGCATTGGAGAGGACTATATCAGTCATTCTTGAACCTAAGAATCAGAGCAAGCATCTTGTGGCAATTTGTTCTCTAATTCTTTTGAGTTCAGTTAAGATATTTTTTCTATAGTTTTTGCAGAAATATTCAAATAAAATTCTGAAATTAATTGGATTATTTTTACAGTGTTTTTACATTGTGCCAAGGAATATCATTCCCTGCACCCAGTGATATTAGTCCTCTCCAATGCATTTGAGAGCATCAGACCAAGTGCCATTGGATATTTGGTTACAATATTTTTTTCTATAGTTTTGACAGAAACATTTAAATAAAATTCTGAAATTGATTGCATTTTTTTACCATGTTTTTCTATTGTTTCGCCAAAGAA
Organism: Termitomyces sp. MG16; assembly: GCA_003313075.1. Classification (NCBI taxonomy): domain Eukaryota; kingdom Fungi; phylum Basidiomycota; class Agaricomycetes; order Agaricales; family Lyophyllaceae; genus Termitomyces; species Termitomyces sp. MG16. Next base: position 10,444 of record QGOA01006100.1, read on the forward strand.
TATCATTCCCAGTGCATTCTTTCCTACTCATGATGGTAAACCTTTTGCATGCATCACGCTTTGCAACCTTCGGCAACCCCAACTTGGGTATTGTAGTGATTTTGTGGTGAAATGATATTCATTCACTTTATAACTCCCAGGTGGTCGTAATTATGATTACACAGATATTTACAGCCCGGACAAACCTGGAGAAGAAGCAAAAGAGAATGCGCGCGTGTGGAACGTCTATCTCGACGAAGCAGAGAGCCATGATGCGGACATGATTGAAGGCTATCG
>QGOA01006105.1:0-17300 GCA_003313075.1 Termitomyces sp. MG16
TAAGCAGCTTATTTTGTATTCATTCTACATAGTCAATAGACCGGACTGGTCTGATTCTGTGTAGTGTGAACTGTAAGCTCTTACTGAATTCTGTAACTTCGTTACAATACAAGCCTGGTGACTGAGTCTATCTAGATGCCTCAGCCTGCTCAAAAGGTCTTGCACTGATAGCCCAGACTATACATGATAGAACAACAGGTAAAGCTACTAGCTTATCAATTTTGACTTCTAGCCAACATGTGCTAGCTCTACTCTGTCTTCAACATGATCAAGCTTTTGCTTGCCCTAGATGACCCCATATCTGGACATCCAGCCTTGCTACTCCTACCATCAGTTATTGCTGAGGATAGCCCAAAGTATGAGGTCAAAAAAATTCTGGACAGCCATTGATAACATCTAAATTGAGCTAAGGTGCACTATTACTAGTACAGCTACTTAGTCAATATAGCTTTTGGCGTGCTAAGTATGTGGGAGAGTCCTGAACAGGTCCCAGAGAATGCACAGTAGGCAAGAGGTTGGTGGCAAGGAAAAAGGAGGATTGGAGATGCTTATGTAAGGTCTAAAATGTGGCAAGAGAGTGGGAAAAGTTGTCAAGGAAAGGTGCTAAGAGGCATGGGAGAGAGTTGCCAAGGAAAGGTGTTAAAAGACACAGAAGAATCACCAAATAAAAGGTGCTAAGAAGCATGGGAGAGTCACCAAGGGAAGGTGCTAAGAGGCATAGGAGAGAGTTGTCAAGAAAAGGTGCTAGCAGATCTAAGCCCAAATGTCTTGCCATAGCTGCAAGGTGCTAAGAGATTGTAGAGAGAGAGAGAGAGAGAACTAAAGCAGAGTCCTCTTGCCAACATGGTCAACAAAAGGTAGTCTGTTGCATAGAGTGACCAAAATGTTGGGATACGATCCCTACTGCCAAATTGATGATGTACTACTAACAAAAGGTAAGTATTTATATGTAAGTAAATGCCATAAATTAAACTATATGGTAGAAAAGGTCCACAATCATGCTGTCAGTCTGAGTTGGTAAGGTGCTAAGCAATGTCAGGTGCTAAGGTGAAACTCCAAGCTGTCTGTCATGAAAATACTTCATCATTCCTCCTGTAAGCACTGCCACCAGCTAAGAGCATTATTCCAAATTGACTGGTGCCAAGTGTCCATATCCATGTATGGCCCTGGAGTGTGAGTGGCAAGGTGTGGCAAGGTGTCAAAAATGGTGCTAAGAATAGATAGTGCCATGGAGAGGGTCCTGAAGTAATTAGAGGCTTCAGCTGTGAGTTATTAACATAAAAATATGCAAAAATAAGCTTCTGGAGCGCTAAGGCATGCTGCTCCTAGTGATATCAATGTGCCAATGTGAGGTGCTTGTGTTGGCGCTATCTGTGAACATCTATAATAGGAGCTCATCACCATATATTTTATTACAGCAGTGTGGAAGTGCCAATGTGATGCATGATGGCTGAGTAATGAGAAATGTGTGTGGGTAGTCCAAGGTTTATAATGTGTAGGGTAATGTGCATGATGGCAGGGCTGATGCATATAATGGTGGGGATTGTCACGACCCCTCCTCTCCAGAACCTCCCCGGGACATCTCTGGAGCCCCATCTGGGAGCCTCTTTCGTCAACTCCACAGCACGCCCTGCCCCACAGCTGCCAACACTGCCATCACATGCATCAAAGACCGCCATCAGCCAGCACCCCTGGGAACCCCATATCATGGACCCTGGGATCAACCGCCATCAATGATTGGATCATGTGGCTTGCTTCCAGCCATCATGCATCACACATCACAGCTCCCTCCGTGCCAATTGATTGCACATCCCACATGCATGATCCAGGTATTCAGTCACTGTCCGCTACTCAATGCCTCCTGAGACTTATCCCAGACACCCCAGAACCCCAAGACATGGCCCGTAGTACTTATAGCGTAGTTCCCCATTGTATTTGCTAGTCTTGATATTAACTTGAATTGTTGCGTGCCCTCTGCTTGATTGGTACGCACTGCCTGGCACGCTCTGACTGGCACGCTTGAATAACCGTGTGCTCTAAGTTTGATACATACTTTGCGACTCGTAACTTGTTAACCCAGTCTCACCTTAGAACCCTCAGTTCACAACTCGACCCCCACCCAACCCCCAGCTTCTAAAACCCAAAACCCCCAGATCAAGTTTCCTCTCCTGAGATTACCCCTGTCCACATCTTGAACCCCGGAGTCCTAGCCCCAGAGTTCCAGACACCTGAGTATCCGTAGATCAAGTCTGCCTTGTAAGGGCATTGCTTTCCCAGAAAGCCCCCAACTCAGCGGAACCTGACAGGGATAGTGTGCATGATGGTGAGTGTTGGTTGGTGTGTATGGTTGAAGAGGTAATGCTAAGGTCTGAAAGTGAGGAAGTGGCCCTAGAGAGGTGGTTCTCAGAGTGGAAGTTGTAACAGAATCTTTTAGTAACAGATTCATATAGGTGAAAATTTGTCTTAAACTGAGAAAAATTTTGACGTGTCTAGGATACCAACTTAGAATCATTTTGGTTTTTCTAATTATACAAGCACTTGCACTTTGGATTACCTCAGACAAAAAGAGGTGGCATTAAAAGGTGAAACAATTATGATAACTCATTAGCATGCCAGTTATTCTATTGCTACTTTAGAAAATCATGTTCTGGTAAACAACCCAGTTTCTAATACAATGATTTCTGCTTTTTAAAATTCTTCCAGTACTCTCATTGGCTTGACTTTGCAAACATTATTGAAGAGGATTAATTCAGTTTTTATATGTAACAATTTCTCTTGCATTACTAGCTACTGTTTTCATATAGATGTTATTACAAATTTGTTATTACAAGAAATCTCTTTTGACATTGTCAAAATTATAAAGAGGTAGACATCTGATTCTTTTCTTTGGTATTGGCAATCTTTGGAAATTATTATACCTATGTTCATTGAATTGTTGAGTTCCATCATATCTCTTTGAGATCAACAATAACTTTGAGTAGGAGTGTATCTCATCACTTTTTCCATCTGCCTTGGCTGCTGCAAATTGAGAGTGTACAATAAGTTGGGTAAGGAGAATTGTATTGAGTTCTGGTTCAACTTAGTTATGCTGGCACACTTGCTGAATATAACTTCTGTATATGTAATGTTAATAGTTCTTCAGTGTTACTTTTAAAATAACAAAATGTAATAGAGTTAATTTTTTAATATGAGCAAACTGATAGATGAATTTTCTATATATTAATAATATAGCTATAATAAAAATGTGATGCATATTTTAATAATTATAACAATGACTCCAGTTCTCTCCAAAGAGACAAAATGAAAAATTTATGTACAAATATCTGGTTGATGAAATGATAAGAGTATTTGAAGGATAGTATACTATATTAAAAACAGATTCTGGAGAATATATCTCTGGAACATATATCAGAGGATGTTTAGTAGAAAGTAACCAAATCCAGTTGTTAGACAAAATCATTGAAATATTTGACTTACTAAACTGCAAGCTATAGAGAATATCCTGCACTTCTACAAGACTGTTGTCTGAATCAAAGACAATACTGTTGCCATCAGATGGAAATGCAACAGATCTGGCCCAATTAATGTGACCATTGAATTTCTGCAGCTGTGCACTGACATTCCACACTTTTCTAGACTTATCACCTGAGATAGAGACAAGTCTTTTGCTATCTGGTGAAAATGCAACAGATGTGACCGAATCAGTGTGACCATTCAACTCATGCAGCTGTGCACTACTGGAGGCATTCCAAACTCTTATATTATCATATGAGCTAGAGACAATTCTCTTGCCAAAGGCATCCCACACTCTTATAAACTTGTCAGCTGAGCCAGAGACAATGCTATTGCTATCAGATGAAAATGCAATGGATGTGACCCAGTCAGTGTGATCATTCAACTTTTGCAGCTGTGTACTACTGGAGGCATCCCATGCTCTTACAGACTTATCATCTGAGCCAGAGACAATACTTTTGCTATCAGATAAAAATGCAACAGATGTGACCTGGTCAGTGTGACCATTCAACTTTTGCAACTGTATCTGACTAGAAGCATTCCACACTCTTATAGACTTGTCAGTTGAGCCAGAGACAATGCTCTTGCTATCAGGTGAAAATGCAATGGATGTGACCCAGTCAGTGTGACCATTCAACTCTTGCAGCTGTGTACCACTGGAGGCATCCCATACTCTTACAGACTTATCATCTGAGCCAGAGACAATGCTTTTGCTATCAGGTGAAAATGCAACAGATGTGACCTGGTCAGTATGACCATTCAACTGCTGCAGCTGTGCACCACTAGAGGCATCCCACACTCTTACAGACTTGTCACTTAAACCAGAGACAATGCTTTTGCCATCAGATGAAAATGCAACAGATGTGACCCAGTTAGTATGATTATTCAAATCCTGTAGCTGTGCACCACTAGAGGCATCCCACACTCTTACAGATTTGTCAGTTGAACCAGAGACAATGCTTTTGCCATCAGGTGAAAATGCAACAGATGTGACCTGCTCAGTGTGACCATTCAATTTCTGCAGCTGTGTACCATTAGAGGCATCCCACACTCTTACAGACTTATCACTTGAACCAGACACAATGCTCTTGCCATCAGGAGAAAATGCAACAGATGTGACACAGTTAATATGACTATTCAACTCCTGCAGCTGTGCACCACTAGAGGCATCCCACACTCTTACAGACTTGTCAGTTGAACCAGACACAATGCTCTTGCCATCAGGTGAAAATACAACAGATGTAACCTGCTCAGTATGACCATTCAACTTCTGCAGCTGTGCACCATTGAAAGCATCCCATACTCTTACAGACTTGTCAGCTGAGCCAGAGACAATGCTTTTGCTATCAGGTGAAAATGCAACAGATGTGACCCAGTTAGTGTGACCATTCAAATCTTGCAGCTGTGTACTACTGGAGACATCCCACACTCTTACAGACTTATCATCTGAGCCAGAGACAATGCTTTTGCCATTAGGTGAAAATGCAATGGATGTGACCTCATCAGTGTGACCATTCAACTTCTGCAGCTGTACACCACTCAAGGCATCCCACACTCTCACAGACTTGTCAGCTGAGCCAGAGACAATGCTCTTGCTATCAGGTGAAAATGCAATAGATGTGACCGAGTCAGTATGACCATTTAACTCTTGCAGCTGTGTACCACTGCAGGCATCCCACACTCTTACAGAGTCTTCACCTGAACCAGAGACAATGCTCTTGCCATCAGGTGAAAATGCAACTGATGTGACCTGCTCAGTGTGACCATTCAACTTCTGTAGCTGTGCACCACTGAAAGCATCCCACACTCTTACAGACTTGTCAGCTGAGCCAGAGACAATGCTTTTGCTATCAGGTGAAAATGCAACAGATATGACTCTTTTAGTATGACCATTTAACTTCTGCAGCTGTGCACCACTGGAGGCATCCCACACTCTTACAGACTTGTCATCTGAACCAGAAACAATGCTCTTGCCATCAGGTGAAAATGCAACTGATCTGATCTGCTTAGTATGATTATTCAACTCCTGAAGCATCCCACACTTTTACAGACTTGTCACCTGAACCAGAGACAATGCTTTTGCCATCAGGTGAAAATGCAACAGATGTGACCTGCTCAATATGACCATTCAACTCCTGTAGCTGTACACCACTAGAGGCATCCCACACTTTTACAGACTTGTCACTTGAACCAGAGACAATGCTTTTGCCATCAGGTGAAAATGCAATACATCTGACCTGCTCAGTATGACCATTCAACTTCTGCAGCTGTGCACCACTAGAGGCATCCCACACTCTTACAGACTTGTCAGCTGAGCCAGATACAATGCTTTTGCCATCAGGTGAAAATGCAACAGATGTGATCCAGTAAGTGTGACCATTCAACTCCTGCAGCTGTGCACCACTAGAGGCATCCCACACTCTTACAGACCTGTCACCTGAACTAGAGACAATGCTTTTGCCATTAAGTGAAAATGCAACAGCTGTGACCTGCTCAGTGTGACCATTCAGCTCCTGTAGCTGTGCACCACTAGAGGCATCCCACACTCTTACAGACTTGTCAGCTGAGCCAGAAACAATGTTTTTTCCATTAGGTGAAAATGCAATGGATGTGACATATCCAGTGTGACCATTCAACTCTTGCAGCTGTGTACCACTGGAGGCATCCCACACTCTTACAGATTGGTCAGCTGAGCCAGAAACAATTTTGCCATCAGATGAAAATGCAACAGATGTGACATGGTCAGTATGACCATTCAACTTCTGTAGCTGCACACCACTAGAGGCATCCCACACTCTTATAAACTTGTCAGAGCCAGAGACAATGCTTCTTCCATCAAATGAAAATGCAACACAAGAGACTAATTCCATCTCCAATATATGAATATCTGCCAAGGTAGTTTTTTTCATTGCCTGTCACAGATGGGATCCTAGAAAAATTCTTCTTCCAGTTATGTAATATTGGGCTCTTTACTGGCCATGCTGCTAATGCTGAAATGTATAGATGTGGTGTTGACAAAGCTGCTGGACTTGCAGCAAAATCAGCAGCAAAGTTTGCTGTTTCAATAATACTTTGTATGAGAAATGAATTATTATTAATATCTTCCTGTTATAAATTTAGCTGTGAACATAATTTGTATCAAAGCTATTCACCTTTTTTATGATATTACAAACTTTTTGAAGCATCAAATGACATTGTTCAGATATTTTGAGTAAATTCATTGCTTCTATCCAAAAAAGAACTTGAATATCAAGAAAACTTTCTATTTGTAACTGGAGATTTTGGTACTTGTTAACTGCAGCTTTAATAAAATGTCCAGCCCAGTATTTACAAGCATACTGAAGCACTTCTGAGATTTTCTCTCTGACACAAACTTCCAGATTAGCAACTTCTGAATCCATCAGAAATGATGAAGGCATGTTGCACATATTAAAGTGGAGATCTTTCATCATAATGTTGAAGCAGTGGGTAGCAAGCAATGCATGATGAAATGTTGCATCACAAGCCATATTTTTTATATAATTTGAAGAGACATGCAAAGACTTTAGAGAAATTCTAGATGCTTGTACATAATCCATGATAAAATCTGGAAAAGAAGCATGATACCAGAAAATATGACTTTTTTTTTTCATAAAGAACAGCATGAAGCTTTTGTACAATGTCATCACCTTGCTGCGGACCGCTTTTGATCTCGTACCACCATCTGACCACCGTGGGAACTTGAGTCCACAGACTCTAAGTACCACAGGACGGAGAAGGGAAAAGAACAGAAGTAGAATAGCTGCACACCTAAGCACCACCGTCGCTTTTAATACCTATCGTAACACACGCTACGTGAAATGTCAACGAACAGCGGGGGGCCTCCGGCCAAAACCGGAAGCCAGGCGAGACGCAGATCAGTCGGCACCACGCAGGGCGTCACCACCCGCTCGAGCGCAAACAGAGACCAGACGCTGAGGGTCCAGACGACAAGAGAGGCAAGGACGTGGCTGCAGGACGTTGGTGCCCTTCCGGATGCGTCAGCCCCAATCACGCTGAGCACACTGAAGGCGGCCCTCAACGCGCTGGCAGCCAAAAAGGACGCGACGACCGACATCAGAGAAGGTATCAAGGCAGTAACATTGGGGGTGGAAGAGATGGAGCGAGAGGAAGCGGGGAAGGGAGAGGCAGAGAAGGTAGAGAAGGTGGTGATAGAGACGGTGGGGAGGGCAATGGAGGAATACAGGGAGGTGCTAGAAAACCTAGCGGAGGCGACTGTGAAGACCGTCAAAGGCATGGCGGACCAGGCGAAGGAGGTGATGGGGAGGATAGAGGAAGGTCAGATCCTAGAGCTAGGAGCGAGGCGGGGAAATAGGGAAGGGGGAGGAGCAGGGGAGGGAGGAGAAGGGGAGGCAGGGGGAGGAGACGCGGAGGTGAGAAGCCAAGCGATGGGAACGATGAACTTTGCCCAGGCGGTGCGGCGAGCGGAGCATGAGGACATGATGCAGCGGAGGAATAACAAGACGAGGCAAATGTTAATCGACAACGTCGAGGGCAACGAGGGCTGGAAAGGACTTACGGAGAGGGAACTGGTGGAGAAGGCGAGGATTGCCAGGGACCTGATGGGCATACAAGGCCTGGACAGTCCCAAGGTAGAGTTCCTTTCGGCAAGAGCGCTGAAGAATGGAGGTATCTTGTATGAGCTGAATTCCACAGGTGCTGCCAGTTGGCTGGCCAAGCCGGACGTGCGGAAAGCCTTCATCGATAGGTTTGGCGCCGGTGCGAAGGTAAAGGACAGGGCATACAACGTATTCCTGGAATTTGTACCGGTGACCCTAGGTGATGCTCCAGCAGAGAACCTGGAACTGGTTGAGAGCACGAATGGACTGCAGCCGGGCGAATTGATCACGGCACGATGGGCGAGGGCACCGAGAGCGAGACATGAAAACCAGAAGGTGGCACACCTAATCATGGCGTGCGCAACGGACGAGGGGGCAAACCACATCATAAAGAATGGGCTCGTTGTGGAAGGGAAGAGGGTGCTGGGGAGGAAACTGGACTACGAGCCTAGGAGATGTCTGAAATGCCAAAGGTACGGAAAGGGCCACATCGCTAATGAATGCAAGCAGGACAGAGACACCTGCGGCATGTGTGCCGGAGAACACAGAACCAAGGATTGCAAAGAGACGGACGCCACAAAGTTCAAGTGCGTCAACTGCAAAGTGAAAGGACTCCGGCACGACCACCCTTCATCATCGAGGGCGTGCCCGGCGTTCGTGGAGGCAAAGAACAGGCTCCTGGAGAGATCGCCGGAAATGAAATACAAGTTCTACCCCACTGACCAACAATGGACATGGGTTCGCGCAGAAGACAGCAGGGTGTGGGCCCCCGAGCAGCCCACCATACAGACGTCGCGAAACAGGTTAAGTGGGCCCGATCACAGGATGACCGGGCAAGGTAGGCTGGCAGGGGGAGAAAGGGGGCAAGGGGGAGGAGTCGAGATAGGGCAGGGGGAGGCAACACTAGGACACAGAGCCACGCCCGCGACCAGGCCGCCCACAGGCACACAGACGACCCTGGACAGCTACCGCTGGGGTGACGGCGCGCCCAGCAGCCAGGGGACGGAGGGCGCGAATCAAGAGGCATGGGATGAACAAAGAGTGAACGAGCTGGTAAGCTCGTTGGAAGCGATGGCAGCCAAGGCAAGACAGCTCTCACCGAAACCAGTCCCCCAAGGGGAGATATGACTGACGTGACCGCCAACCTTGGAAGGCAGAGACTAACCATCTGGCAACAGAACGTAGATAAATCCTTGATCGCGCAACACGCGGTCTTGAACACAGTGAGCCTGGCAACCGACATCATTTGCCTGCAGGAACCATATTTTGATTTCAACAAGAAATCACGAGCAACGCAGATCTGGAGGCCTGTCTACCCCAAACTACACGACGAGGACGATGCAGGACAAACGAGGGTGGTGATGCTGGTCAGCAGGAGGATAGCGACAGACAGCTGGAGGAGATTGGACGTGGAGAGCAAGGATGTAGTGGGCATAAGCTTGGAGACGGCAGACAGAACGGTGCGCATTTTCAACATCTACAACGACGGGGGACACTCGAGGAGCATTCGCGCCCTCGACTTCTATCTGCGGAGCGCAGAGGGAAGAAGGAACAGAGGGAGGAGTGTGGTCGACATCTGGGTCGGTGACTTTAACAGGCACCACCCGATGTGGGACCATCCACGCAACTCCCACCTCTTCACAAGGGGAAATCTGGACGCAGCTGAGGAGCTCATAGCCATGGTCACGCGGCACAGGCTACGCATGGTGCTTCGCCCTCATGTGGCAACGTTGAGGGCGAAAAGCACAAAGAACCTGACTCGCCCTGACAACGTGTTTATTACTAACTCCTTCCTTGAGAACGTGATACAGTGCGAGGCGCTATACAGCGAACAAGTCCCGAAAGCTGACCACTTCCTGATAGTGACGGTATGCGAGATGGCAGTGGCGAGGAATGAAGAGGCAAGGGGGCGGAACTTCCGGGAGGTGGACTGGGAAAGGTTTGAAGAGGAGCTGGGGAGGAGGCTGGAGAGGGTGGGGAGAGGGAAGATCAGGACGAGGGAGGGGGTGGAGGAGCGGCTGGAACGAACGGTGGAGGCGGAGGTGCCAGAGAGGCGGGTGGTCACAGGGATGAAGAGGTGGTGGTCAAAGGAACTGACAGAGATGAGAATGAGAGCGAGGGCATTGGGCAGAGAATCGTTCAGGTTAGCGGATGTGGCGGGGCATCAAGCGCATGAGGCATTCCGAATAGCGAGAAATGCATACAGCCAGGCCATAAAAAACGCAAAGCGGAAGCACTGGGAGGAGTGGCTGGAGGGGGTGGACGCCAGAACAGTGTGGGATGCCAAGTCGTTCGTCACGGCGATGCCATCAGATGGGGGGCGAGCGAGGATGCCGGCGCTCAGGAAGGTGGAGGATGGAGAGACGGTGGAGGTAGCGGACAACCAGGGGAAGGCAGAAATGTTCCACAAAGCGTTCTTCTACAATGACCCGGGACCAGCGGAGCCAGATGGTGGGGGGAACTCAGGAGAACCAGCGTTTCGATGGACGCCCATCACCAACAGAGAGATCTACGGGGCGATCGACAAACTGAAGCCCCACAAGGCGCCGGGGCTGAGTGGCATCCCGAACGTGGTCTTAAAGAAGACGAAGTATACCCTAGTCCCTTACCTGGGACCTATCTTCCGGGCAACGTTTGAACACAAGGTCTACCCAGACCGGTGGAAGGTTTTCAAGACAGCGGTGCTGAGGAAACCGGGCAAAGATGATTACAGCGATCCAAACTCTTATCGACCCATAGCGTTGCTCGACACGATTGCCAAAGTCCTATCTTCCTGTGTGAAAGAGAAGCTAGCGTATCATGTGGAAAGGGCGAATCTTCTGCCGAAGTACCAATTCGGTGGCAGGCCTGGCCGGTCGACAACTGATTCGCTACACGTCCTGACAACATTCATCAAGGATGCGTGGAGAAGGAACAAGGAGGTGGTAGTCGTCTTTATGGACGTCAAGGGTGCATTCCCGAACACGGTGCCAAGAGTGCTCGCGAAGGACATGAGATCGAGGGGAATACCGGAGGAGGTGGTGGAGTGGTTCGAGGAAAAGCTTAAGGGGCGGAGGACGGTAATATCCTTCGATGACTACGAGTCGCCACAGATCCCGGTGAATAGTGGCCTAGACCAGGGCTGCAACACGTCGGGGCTGTGTTACAATTTCTACAATGCCGGGCAGATCGAAGGCGCGAGGACATGGGACCGGGAGATGGCAGGCTCATTTGCGGATGATGCGTACGTGGCGGCAGAGGGGGACAGCATGGAGGAAGCGGCAGCCAGAGTGGAGGACATGATGAGGCGGGCAGGGGGTGCTAGCGAATGGGCGGAGACACACCATTCACTATACGAGATGAAGAAGTTTGTAGGGGTGGGGTTCACGAGGAGGAGGGAGAGAGCAGAGGGACCAGGAGGGGGATCGAGACCAGCGACAAGGCCGAGAATTGAGGTCAATGGCACCGTGATCAAGATGGAGCCGGCCCACAAGTTCCTGGGGGTCATCCTAGACCAGGAACTGCGCTTCAGAGAACATGCGGCCTACGCGCAGGGGAAAGGAACGGCAGTAGCGGCGCAGACACGGCGACTGGCAAGAGTCAATGGAGGCATCAGAGGACCCCTGGCCAGACGCCTCTATGAGGCAGTCGTGGCGCCAACCATGATGTATGCGGCCGACGTGTGGTGCACGCCGGATGTGGAAGTCGAGGGGAAGGTGGTGGCAGGTGCAAGGGGGTTCATGGGGAAGCTGGCCAGGGTACAGCGGGTGAGCGCACTACAAATGACAGGAGCCCTGAGGACGACACCAACGGACCTACTGGAGGCCCACGCTGGGCTGCTGCCGATGGACTTGAGGGTCGGGAGGACATGCGTGATGTCAGCGGCAAGGATCACAACCTTGCCGGACACGCACCCGCTGAACAAACCGGCGCGCAAGGCTGCCCGCTTCGTCAAGAGGCATAGGTCTCCGTTACATTACATTTTGAAGATCTGGGGCCCATCGCCGAAGGAGATGGAAACCATAGCGACAGTGCGGAAGGCGCCAGATTGGAGATGTCCTGTTGAGGTCGTGATAGGGGAGACGACAGAGGAGGCGGAGGAGAGGGAGCGAGATAATGAGGCGGATGTGCGGGTGTACACGGACGGGTCAGGCTACAAGGGCAACATAGGGGCAGCGGCGGTACTGTACAGAGGGATGGAGAAGGTGAAGGTTTTGAGGAAGTGTCTGGGGCCAGAAGAAAAGCACACGGTATTTGAAGGAGAGTGCGTGGGGCAGGTATTAGGTTTCGAGCTTCTGAGGAGGGAGGTTAGGGGCCGAAGAAGGATCAGGACCGCGACTTTGGGAACGGACAACCAGGCAGGCCTGCGGGCCTTGGGGGCCCCAGGAGGGGGGACGGCAAGGTATATCGTGGACGAAGTGCTGGAGGGAATCCGGAAGGTCAAGGAGATAGACCCGGGCGTGGACATATCGGTGTACTGGACCCCTGGACATACAGGCATACCGGGCAATGAAAGGGCGGACAAGGAAGCAAAACGCGCAGCAGAGGGCAACGACACGGAGCTGAGAGGCATCGCCTTCCTCAGGAAGCCTTTAAAAACATCGAGGGCGGCAGTGCTAGCCACACACAAGCGACGATGGAGAGTGACCGCGGAAGAAAGGCTGCGCACATCGCCGAGATATGCAAGGCTGCGGGCAGTCGATCCCAACGCGCCCAGCATGACAGCCATAATTCACATCTTAGCCAGCATACCGCGCAGACACGCATCGATCCTACTGCAGTTACGCACGGGCCACTGCCCACTACGCCAGTACTTGCACCGCTTCAGGAAAGCCGCGACGCCGACATGCCCAGCATGCCACCAGGAAGACGAAACGGTCGAGCACTACCTGCTCTACTGCAGCGCGTTTGAGAGGGAACGTCGCGAACTAGCCAAAGCAGTAGACCTAGGTGCAGGAGCCTTGAGCAAGCTCCTGAGCGACGCCGACGCAGTCAAAGCCCTATTCCAGTACATCAACCGCACGGGTCGATTCAAGAGGACTTACGGGGACCTTTCAATCACTGACGACACGAGTATCGCCAAGCCAGGCAGAGGGAAGAAAGGGAAGACGAGGAGGGGGGGGAAATGAGAAGGGAAAATGAATCACACCATTACGCTAATCTTTAATGTACAGCTACAGCGCCGACGTAGGCATAATACGGTCCATCGCCCAAGTCCGGGCAGGAAGTGGCAGACGCACTCGCGGAAGCCAATAGATTAGGGAGTACGGTAGAACAGTGAAACTACGTAGAAGCCTAGATAGCAGTAGAACCCGACATAGGGCACGGCCCCAGCGGGTATAGGAGCAATCATCATCATCATCATCACCTTGCTGCTTTAGAATTTTTATATTTTTAGTGTTATATTTAGAATGAAGTCCAGCAGCAACAAAAGTAGATATACGATCCTCTGCACAAAGAATAGTGTGCAGAATTTCCAAGCGATCAGCAATAAAAATTTCTTCACTTGTACTGAATGCATCAGACAAGATTTGGCAATATAAATTATTAATTAATACTATTGCACTGGGAAGATATGAGGATGTTGTATCAATTGTAAAGTCAAGCAGCTTTCTCATTAAAATCTGCTTCTCTTCTGGAGTTCCTGATGATATATACTTGACAGCTGTTGAAGCATAAATAAACAAACAGTTTGCTTTATTTCCAAGCTCTCTAAGCTCTGGCTTATTCACAAACTCTGGAAGTTTTGCATTTAAATATGTCATAATATCCATATCAGCATCTTCATGAGGAATATTCTGAAGGTAACAAACTGACTCAGATGAAAATGACTTGCATAATTCTGCAAGGTCAGGATCTGGTCGACTTGTTACAAGAAACTTGAGACCAGTCAAATGATTTTTTTCAATAGTAACAATTAATTCCTTGAGAAATTCTGAGCCTCCTTTGTTTTCAACTTCATCCAAAGCATCAATCACAATAAGATATGGTGGCAGACTAGAAGAATGACTAGTCATAACTTCCTTCCAAGGATTTACTAACAAATTTTGCATTTGTTTCTTTAAATCCTTGTTAACTGAGTTTGTATCTACTTTTTGAAAAGACTTAGCAAAGAGCTGTGAATGACAAGCAAGCTGATAAACAAGAGTAGGAATAATGTTTTTTTGGCTTCGTGTATCTTCAAATTGCCTAGAGCAAAAGAAACTAGCCTGCAATATTTGCAATACATTATTGCCCTCTTCAAAATCTTGAGCTATAGTATAAGCAATTGTTGATTTTCCAGATCCTGCATGACCAGTCAGCCAAAAAACCTGTGGACTACTATCTGATGCATTTTGAGCCCAATTGCTAATTTTTTTAAGAATTTCAACACGTGTTCCTAGTGTGCATGGTTGACGAGACAATGTTTGCACATCATCAGGATTAGCATCATATATAGCTCTGTAAGCATGGGGCCAGCCAGACAATTTCAATTTCTAAAACTCAAATAAATACACATTATATCAAAGTGCTTTTCAATAACTTACTTCAAGTAGTTTTTGTGAGTTCCAAACATTTTTATCAATTTTCAACATTAATATTGACTGAAAAAAGCATGTTAAAACTTTAGCAAAGTAATTGTATAAATATTCATGCCTGAAAAATCTTTGTTTGATCATTGATATAATTGACAATGTGGTTGATCTTCAACTTGTTCTCTTCACTATTCATAGTTTTGCTAATACGAGACTTTTTTGATATTTCCACAAGTTCTTCAAATTTATCATTTAATATTCTGCAATATATATCAACTTGTAGAAAATAGCAACAGCATTAAACCTACTTTACAAAGCCTTTTATAACATTTTTCAAGTCTGTATTTTCATCATTGGTATTTGCTATAGCATCAAGAAAGTCTCTGATTCTTGCAAGCTGAATATCAAGCTCATCATTATTGTTAGAAACAGCCTATAACTACTTTTAATATATTATATACATCACAAAAAACACAAACAAACTCACATTTATCAGCTCCATAAAAGCATTAATAGATGCAAAAGGGAGTTGAAGTGGAATTCCAGATAATGATTTGTCAACCTTCTTGAGCAAGAGCTCAATTCCATTCAAAGCTGTGTGAAGTCCATCTTTTATCATAATGTTTAAACTATGATCTCTGGCAGAAGATGCTTGAGATATAGCTAAACTACCACCATGGCTTTCTTCTTCAGTAAAAATTCATTAGTGCCACTGCTACATGTATACAAATTTGGTGAAATTGTCCACACCTAATTCATTGGTGGAAGAAGCATCATCCTCAGAGTTCATGTCAACTATAATTTCCCCAATCAGTGCTTAAGGTTGGTAGATCATTGAATAGAATCACCTGATGTCACACGTCCTTCTCCAGTTGATACAGCAACAGATTGACCCATATTGGTAGAAGCTTGAATTGTAAAATTATTCAGATTCTTTGCAGTATGAATAATCATCAATCACTGACTGGTACTTGTCAAATGTGTGGTAACTTGAGAAGCTTGAACGGCTTCAGAAGTGGTCACTTTCAAAAAGCATGAAGCATGAGAGGCAGATTTCCTACTCACTGTTTCCTTGTACTATAGACCCAGCTGTATTTACATGGGTAAAAGATGGTATTTCTTCACTGGTTGTCCCTTTTGAGGTCTGTTCAGGCCCACAATGATAGATGAAATGCACTTGACACTCACTGAATCCAGTGTCATCCCTGTTAGTTGGAGGTGCAGCCAATGGAGGCACGGAAGCAGACACTTGGGTGCACATTGAGACACCTGGGCAGCGAAGATGGCTGATATGCCTACCTGTATTCATCGGGCCTCCAGGTACACGACGAGAATCTGCTGCGAGGGAAACACTCGGGACATTGACTTGGGTGCCTGCAGTACGACGTCTGAACATTGAGCGAAGCCCTTGAATAAATCGTTTCCCCCTTGAAGAGGGCCTGTCATTCTGAGGAGTAGACATAGTCAATGAGTAATAGAGCGATGAGGTGCGAGGAAAGATAGACAACAATAGAATGCGGTTGCCATGAGTACACGACAGTGTAGCCATGTTTGTGCATAAGCTCAATATGTTAAGACTTTCTCAATCACAAGTGCATAGCCTTGAGCCAAGTGACTTGTGCACGTAATCTATGAACACCTGCTGTTACCCGATCGAGCTTGTCATTCTCACAGTACTCAAGAATCCAATAGTACTACCCCGTCTCCATACCTCGCTTCATATCATCAAAGTCAAAGCTACAAATTTCATTTCCTTCTTCCATATCATAATTCCCAAGCCGGCCATATAGTCACTATCGCGACAATAGTGCCGAAATGCTGTGCGGATCAAGCGCGAAGCGATCAAACCATACTTGAGGGGACGTCACCTGTTTCCCCGCCTCGATGAAGCCACGCACCACGAGAGTGAGCCTTGGCCCTTGCCTTTTTTTTTTTGCTGGGCTTACCCCACACCCAGCTATCAAAGTCCTCGAAACTATCACCGACCTTGACGTCATCCTCAACGAGCGCCTCGAGCTCTCTGCCCTCAGCCTCGGCCCGAGCACAGCGACACATAAGCGGACGTGCAAGCGTACTCTCCGGCTGAGAGATCGCTGCCGAGCCAGGTCGCTGTTCACCGCTCCTCATCCACTAGCTCATATATACAGGTCAAACACTCACCCTTCCACGGTCGAGACCGCCACCGCCCTCGTGCACGTCCTGCGCATCATGCAGCTGTTCTATGGCGCCCCTGAAGAACTCCGGCTCCGGCAACGGTAGACCCAGAGGACACGACTACACCAACGCCCTATCCACACATCTTCATCGGCAACTCCACAGACGCGTTTGGCGCCACCGCAACGGGACATAACGCGTATATCAGGTGCGTACTGGTTTTTTTTTTTCTCCGGGACTCTTCATTCGTGCCTTTGTTTGAAAGGGCAAAATCACGGCGCGCAATGTTCTCTGGCTCATCATCAGAATCTCGCACAACCCAGAACCAGGATCAGAACCGCTTGAGCGATACACTCCGGCGCCGCAGAGGTGAGGAAATGGAGAGTTACTGAGAAGTATCGTTGGTGGCGATATTAAGCCTCAAACCCCATTTTAATGACACGTGAGCCTAGGAACTATCATAACACTGCATTAGAAATGTATATTGAAGTTAATAATACAACATGAAGTGATACAAACATGATGGATTATAGAGCACCAG
>QGOA01006106.1:0-14552 GCA_003313075.1 Termitomyces sp. MG16
ATGCATGACCAACCAGCCTTTTATTGGTTAAACAACAATAAAATAAAATAAATAAATAAATAACTAAAATACTTAAGTAAACTGGTCGTTCCACTGAACGCTTATATAACATGCACCTTTGTTCACTTGATAAGTATACTGAGGAGTGTCTTTACGGACTACTTAATTCTTAGATAGCTATAGTTAATGAAAATACAGCATAGATAAAAATAAACAAATATTCATTATGGGTGCGTTTAACATTTTATGTCAGCATTTGGGTGTACGACCGTCAATGATTTTTTAATATCATATGACCTTGTGTCATCCAAATTTACGTGAACTATCCTGATTTTCCAAGGGATCATTTGAACAATATGACCTATAGCCTTAAATACACAGACTTGATTCAAACTAAACAACTCCCCATCAGTAATATACAATCACACCACTCTAACATATAACACTATTGTTGCTTTACTACCTCTACATACTTATATATCCAACATATCTAGACTGCCTTCTTCAACAATCAACCTTCTACCAGTAATTAAACCGTCATGGAACCACACCCTCAAGGACAAATCCATGTACCAACAAATAAAATGATTGTTTGCGAAATATATGATACCTTTTAGGATATATCACCTGTCTTCTGACCTATAAACCGGTACATCAATATATCTATTAATTGCTATGTCAATTGACGCCACATCGAAAGACAATATTGGTGCTGTGTATACTGTTCTCATTATTCTAACTAATTCAGACATGCATGTTCTGCACTGAGATTTGGTAAGAAATTCCATGCTTCTTAGGAAATGTTGTATTGACGGTTGTGAATTATCTAGTATGGCAATCTGACACAAATTCGATGTAACAGCTCTTCTGTTAACTGCATGACCACATGGACAGTGCATGTATGACGTGTATACATTTTGCCTGTATGTAAGCAACTCTTCAATCACAGCATGAACACTCATTAGTTCACCATACAAAAAATTTCTCAAATTGTGATTGTTCATACAATTTCTCAAATCCTCTCTTGCATCCTCCAGCATGATTTTACTTTTGTACGTTGATAAGAATCTGCTCTCCATGCTTTGCATAATTGATGTCCCAAATGATTGGAAATTCATCGACCATAGTGACATGTCTTCTTGCCACATATTGTACAATATAGTTATCACCATGTAATCCCTAAGATTACGACCACCTAATTACTTACATCCCTGACGTTACTTCTACATACTTTACATCCGTGATCAGGATTCGGGGAACACTCTTGGATCTGGACTCTCATTATCTCTTTCTCGTGTTTTCTCTCGCTCTCTACGTACGTACGTCGCTTACCGCTAGGACAATATAGTGGGGTTCTATCATCTGGCTGTGTTTGTTACTTTTCTCTTTTAGTGAGGACAACATCCTACACACCACGTCGTATGTGCAACTGTTGGCATTCCACTTAGTTCCAACCAGTCCTCCACATCTGTCCACATTTAATTCCTGTTCACCACTTATAATATGTTTCAAAATTTTCAAATTGGGCGAACCATTGTCATGGTTTTGGTTTGTTTTGCTGGGTATTGGTTGAGTATGCACTATGGGCTGAGTTCCCTTAGCTAGAATAAATCTGCTTTTAGGGGACTGCAGTAGCTTAATAGGTTTATCTTCAGTAGCAAACTGCCATTTGATATCTGGGAATGATGCGTCATCGTAAGGGTCCTTGTCACTCCACTGTAAGGCTATATGAAGGTTAGGGGGCATGTAACCTTTTTGTTTGCATTGTCTAAATGAATAGATTAGATTGGCTCGTCTAGGTGAATCAACAAAACCTTTAGGAAGCTGGTTCATATATCTGACTTTGGTTATTTCATCGAGCAGTTCCAAATCACAAAATTCCCTGTGCAATGCCCCACTTGCTTTGCCTTGTATTTTGTTCACATCAAATCCTTGGATGATGAGCATCCCTGCAGCTGTAGTGCTGCGAGATAGTGCAGTGTAGTAGGCTTGATGCGATTGACACTTGGTTAAGTCTACCGGATTGTAAGGTCTAGTCTTTCCTTGACTTGCATAATCCGTCATTGCGTAGTTTACCAATACCTCTACCTGTGATAGAGACAGAAATACGCTGTCATTGCTAGGAAGTCAACATTTAGGATGCACACTTGTATGTACAATCAGAACCACATTTTTGGGAAGTCCATTGATTTTTACTCTTTGCAGAGGATTATTGAGTAGTACGAATAACGTATCTAGCACAATCTGTCTGGCTGATCTGATGCAACTTTTCCAACCATACTCGAAACCTTCCTGTCTGTTGGTGATGCATAATTCTGTAGCCACATTATTCTTGATTATAACAGGCAAACCTACACACAACAACAGCTTTCCCACAACTTGAACACTGCAAGATAACGGTGGTTGGTCCTACAATGCATGCTGTATAGTTGGAGGAAATCTCGTGGTTTCTTTATAAAGAGCGTGTAGTTAGATGAATGGTTTTTTGTTTCATTGCCATCTCTGGAAGACGGACTATCTTCGCTGTAGAAATGCACTAGTTCCTGATGGGTCTCACTTGCAAATTGAGCACTTTCTATAATGTTAATAGCATCTTTGTCCACATTTTGTGTGGTGATTATAGATATGTTCCTGAACTGTTTATCGGATATAGATGGGCAACTATTAGAGATGGCCAATGATCTGCTCCTGAGAAACTTCACATCTTCTTTGGTGCATGCTCTATACCTCATGTTTTTGAGAGCAGTACGCAAAGCCACATCCTCCGTAGACTGATTTTTCTGCCTCATATTTTTACGCAATATGACAATAGTCATTACCTGATGCCATACAGCCTTACCTATAGCAGACTCCTGATTCTTCAATGTTTTGGTATTTAAACCTACAGTTCTACTATATAACACTGATTCTTCATGCCCAGCGACAGGGGGTAACTGAGTGAAATCACCTGCAAATACCATGTTCATACCACCAAAAGAGATATCTAGTCTACCGGACAGCTGAGCCAGTCTTGCAGAAATCTTGTACAAGTCTCGACATGATAACATAGATACTTCATCGAAAAACACATAATCGACACCTAGTAGACGAGTTTTAATTTGAGCGAGTTGTTTCTTCGATACACCAACCATGTCGTTAATGCTGAACATTGAATGATATGTTGAGCCACCTATAAGTGATGCAGCAGTGCTGGTAGGTGCAACCACAGCCAGACAATATACCTCTCCTCTAGCTTCAAAATACTTGATGAGGGCTCAGAGCACCTGGGTTTTCCCAGTGCCCCCCATTCCTCCCATATACAATTTAAGTTGCTTAGGCATATATGATGTTGCATGATTAGCCACAATGCGGAACACTCTCAGCTGGTCTTCATTTAGCCTGTAGTCTGAAGATATAATAGCGATAGTAGGTTCCCATTTATCGTCTACATATATTTTCTGAAGATACATCCAATCCACTACGTCAACATGGCCTGGTAGTTCTGGTACGCTGCCTGGTAACTTACTACTGCATGCAGGTATGCTGGAATGTCAGCTCTTCAGCACCTCATCCTGCTTTGCTGTAACAACAGATTTCCAGTAAGACGAGTTATGTTCTTTATTCATAGGTTCAACAACATCGATTTGAGGAAACACTGGGTCCATTATGGGATCTCTCCACCCCAGATTTGCCATAGTTGCTGACATTTGCAGCATATCAGTTCGATGTTTTAATTCTTTCTTGCCAAATACAGTAGATGCTTCTTCATCAACTCCTGCGATAACATTGTCCATGTCCTCAAAGTTTTCAGTTTTGTCCCGCTGCATCATGTCAGATAGTTCGTCACTGGTCAGCATTGAATTAGTAAGATATACACCTCCGCTCTTCAGCTGAGCATAAAAGTTGTCGGCCGCATTTAAGCACTCATATTGTATGTTCATATTCTTGAGTAATGTGAGTTGACACTTATTGAAGGTTGTAGATTCAAAAGGTGAATCCCACATTTCTTCAGTACTTTTAAAATCATGTCCTGTATGCCAAGGTTTAAACAGCATTAACATGGTCGCACAATAATACTCTCTATCCCCTTGATCCTTCCTAGGTAAATTTCCGTCTACTAAATTAGAGACACGCCTACATAAGGGAGGATACACATAAGTACCATGAGTGTCGGAAAGTGGATGACTAGTTGAAAATTTAATAACCACCAAACCCTGCATATTTTTTGTTATACCAAGTAATATGTTGTCATCATCAATTAATATATTATGTATTCTGTTGGTTAACTTGACTCTCTTACATCTCGACGACCACTCATACAAAGTCATTTGGTCCAACTCTGGTCCTCTGAAAATATAATCAAATATGGGCGATAGCCCTATCACGCGTCCTCATTTCTTAATTATTGCCAACTTATCGGAAAACTGGTCACATAACTGGTCAGCAGCATCGTCCACCCAAGGATATCTGGCCTCTCGAACGAAAGTAGGCCAATACAAATTTGAGAAGTTATGGTCAGTATAATGATCAGGATTGCCTAATAGATACATGCAAATCATTGGCAATCCCATTTCCATCTTAGCGCTAAGAACATTAGCTATCTTGGTCATTAGCATGAGGGCTTTCTCTTAATGATTAAGTAGACCGTTCAGTATATCTGCATGTTTAGTGAATATTGCAGCAACCGCCTCAAATGCAGTGCATGTTTTAAGGGTGGGCTTTGTAACGTATTTAGTGATATACAACAAAACAGTCTTGATGGCTGTCTCAGAGCAGAGGCTTGTTATATTGGTATTGCATCAAAACAGGTAAGTAAGAGGACTTGTAAACATATTGAGCCATGGTTCCGTCTTCCGCATGTTCAAAGCACCAGTAGTCGGATCAACTTCTGTGTGCGTGTACAATGGACGAGGGAATCTTGCTCTACATTTACCCCACGGGTTATCAAGACATCCTTTATGTTCCTTATTTTTTTTCTGTATGCCATTTTTGTCCTTAGTGGAAGTACATGTATATATGTTTGATCGGTACAGCAGATTGTCCACCATATGACAAAAGCGATTCCACCATCCTGCTGCATTATCACATGCTGCACACGATGAGCATTCTTCTTTGCAAGGAATGGACGGCTGTTCTGGAAGCGACCTAGTGGGATCCGTATATCTCAGTGCAGCTTTATTTAATGATATATGCTTTTTGACGTCTTCCAGTGCTCCAGTCAAGAAATCGCCTCGATGTACTGATTCTAGATATTCTACGATAGCCTTTTGAAACCCCGATGACAGGTCTATGATTTTTTCCCTGACTTCATCCAGAGTTAACTCTCTCTGAATCTACAAAAGCATGTGTAAATGGAGGGTAAGCCTACCTTGTTGCTCTATGGTACCATAGTATGCCGAAGTATGCCCATACAATCCTGGATTATCTGAGTTGGTTCCTAATACGTGGATTATGAATGCATTTATCATAAAATGAAAGAAACATGCACCGGCAACAGGATTCTTGGATATAAGATGGTAAGCATCATCCAAAGTATAGGGCACAGACAGCATGAAGGACGTCTTGCTATCTGCGTAATAAAGACATATAGGGTGTTTTACATCGGCAGACAATAAGGTGATATACCAAGAAGGAGCACCTTTGCTTATGACAAAGGACCATATCTCATTCCGCATGTGTTTTTTGGAAACAGCAGACTCTTTGACACTGCCAGAAATTACATCCAAGTCATCTATTACATGGAAACAAGTTTTTACATTCTCTGTAACCAGCTTCACTATATCTCCAGCTGCCATTCTTTGTGAAAGGTCAGAAAAGACTTTTGGATTGACAGTTGTAAAACGGTCAGATATGTCATTAAAGTTTGCATGTTCTGTTGCTAGATAGCCTCCACTAGTAGCAGCCTTTACCTGTTCATGGCTGAAAGCAGCAAACGGGAATCCAGTATCTGTTTGAAAGTATTTATCATGATACATAAGCAAGTTGGCTTTATGAGTGTGCACTGATACACCGCACTTGTTACCACCTATGCTACCCAGACCATAGGGGAACAGCCAAGAAAACATTTGCGGATACAAATCCGGATCGCCAAATGTATTCTTGGGGTATGTAGAATGACCAATATGCAGAGCCTTTCTGTTAGACATCCAATGTTGCATTGCAAGGCCTTTAAGTTTGTCTGTAGTCTTGGCTGATAAAGCATCACCTGTGAGGCCATGGACAACAAAGGGGCAATCGTCCACATTGACACCAGTCTCCTTATTATCTTCATGTACCAGTGGGTCTATCATACCAGCCTCATCAGCGCTTTGGCAATGAACAACGGACACAGGAGGAACATCTTCAGGATATCCCTCTAAGTTGCTGTACGATATTTCCAGATTGCTATATGAAGAATGGTTAAGTTTGAGCCATTCTAACGCATGCTGAACATTTTGTCTGCTCATGAGCAGAGGTAGCCTCTGTAACTCCTTAGCAGATGGCTTGCAAGGACTAGAAAATAAAACTGCGATCACATCATCGAGGTCGGTTACAGGAGGTGGAAGGACTTGATATACCTTCTGAATAGGTGACTCAAAAGCAATAAGATGCACCTTCATCTTGCTCAGACCGGAGGCTGAAACATGAGTGTAATACAAGGACTTTCTTACCCTAGCGACTAATATCTGTTCAATCCAATTAAGGTGTTTTAACACATCAGGTATAGGGCCAATCCAAAAGCCATTGGCTAGCGCGTTTTTTAGAATGAGCCCATTGAACAATTGCTGTCTGCACAATCGACAAACGTGTTTACATGAGTGATCAATTACTTGTCCTCTCAGCTCCCTAACACAATCCGTATCGGATAATTGTTCTATTTTGGTGACTCCTGGAACACAGAGTACGTCTAGATAACCTTTCATACTCTTGAGAGGATTCATATCAGCTACAGGATATAGGAGACCACACACCGCACAACCTGCTTTCTCCACATATCTCTGTCTTGTGCCAGAACAAAAATTTTCTACAATATCCATAGTTCGCGACTTACTAAGCAAATGTGGTGGAAATACTACACTTTCATCCAGATCCGGATATTCTTGTTTGAGAGGTACGGCGATGCTTTGTTCAATGCATGTGGATTTACAGGTATGTCTATGAGTACCGTGATGACAAGGATATGAGGATCTTCTCTGTTTACATGTGCAACAGGCAACTGCCCACCGTGCTGCATCTCTGGTTTGTTTATCTGGTTCAGACCATAACACCGTAGTGTTGATGATGCATGATGGGCAACTGTGACCATCAAACTTAAAGAGTAATTTTTCCTTTAGTATAGAACTACTCATACTGATGCCATGCATGCAGGCAACTAGACAGATATTTTTATAGACAAGTAGTTGATTAACTCTTATACAGGTATTTGTGCATGCACAAAGCCTTTCATCACAGGATACGATGCGAGCCCACTGGCATCTACGTGATTAATATATTTGAACACCTGACCTACCAGCATGTGATCATGACCAGCAGACACATACGGACTAACTCCCTCTACAGGAAATGAATAGAACTTGCCACCACCAAAGTGAAGTACACAACTCGATATGTATCTCTTTGAGTAGTGGAGTGTATGAACATGGCTTTGTAAGACAATTAATGAATGGAGTACATTATATGCATAGAGACAATTCGCGTGCTCCATAGTAAATATTACATCCCTGAGTGCAAGTACATAAACAAAGGATGGCCAGCTGTCAGGAAGGTCAACATCCTCTTTAATTAAACGTGCAATTACTGCAGCATCACACGAGCTGTATTTTACAGCAAGTCAAAATATACTGGTGCTGGACACACAGTCCCTCAAGGAAATTGCAAAATTGTGCCATAGAATATGTCCTCTGGTTGATAGAACTCGTAAAACATGACACATCCTCGCAGTGTGCATACCGGTCCAAAATTGGCAAACATGTACCCAAGGATATAGCAAATTGTATAGGTCGATGTAACTATGAGGAGACCGTTGATTGTACATTCGTCCGTCCAGATAAACAAACCGCCATTTAATTGATGCAATGTCTAGTTCAATATGCACACACTGTGAAAGATGTGGGAATGTGTATAGACGCAAACACATGTAACGAAAAGGGCAACATGAGAGTGGTGCTGATTTACCTTAGCATAATCACATCAGTTGATATGGTGGGTGCATAAACCTATAAGAGGTGCAGAACCACCATGATTGAGTCCCATGCATGATACATTGCGTTCTGAATGCATGCAGGTTGCGTTTGAAATATTGTGTACCACATAGTATGGTTCAACAGGCTTTACATTGTGTAAAGAGGGTCTGGTTTGCATTTAGTTTAATATGTAGGTGAAACATCGATTAATAGGGTGTAACTGACCCAATATTATACACATTTGCAGATACAACAAGGATGTATAATCCGCACATGATGAGCAGATAGACACTAGCCCATCGCTCAACAAAAAAGGTGATGAGTTGCATACTAATAACTTGAAAGGTGGTATTTGTTACACAAGTGTCAAGACAGACAACCCTTCGGTAAGACCTGTAATTCATTGTTACATAATCATTCGTATAGATGACCGCTGAGTATACAATTCATATTACTTCAACGTATTAGCAAAACACACAAATATTTACATTAGTATACAGATATAAACACAATTTTTTTTTTTTTTTTAATACGCAAACCATTAAGCACAACACATGACAATAATATGGGGTCAGGGGTTGGATAATGTCATTCGGGGATGGACTACACTGAATAATTGATTAACCACCTGATAATATGGATGTGTTCCAATTATAACATACCTTGGCGATGAGTGTGTTCCGATGCAGTCGAAGACGGACAATCCCGTTTGCGAATATTTCAAGCAGATCCTGCAGTCAGGCAGATTGGCAATCCTTTCCATTGCGAACAACAATTAGATGGCAAAACAGGTTCCTCTGGCAAGGATTCAGGGTCCAAAGACTGACGCGAATATAGTTCATTTATAGCCTCATTAGGAGATTTGAAGTCATCATCAAAATCGTCTCCATCACTGTATGCAAGGGTTTTGTAAACGTCATCATCCTTAGGATTGTTGCAATCTAGGCGAGGTGATATGTGCGATAGAGAGTACCCGAGTTCATATGCCATTTCCTTATCTCTGTACATCAGACCATTGAGGTAAGGACAATCTAGTAAATACAAATGAGTAAACCAATAATAATAGAAGACTGACACAGCAAGACTATAGCACACCGTATGCATCATAAGTAGATTTCTCGACGGTGTATGACGGTCCATCCCAATAAAACAATCAGTCAGAAAAACTGGCTGTCATATTTTTAAAATAATCCTATGCAGGCCTGTCACGTATACATTTGCAAACCACCATCCAAACTGAAGAGGTACCTAGCCCTTCAATCTCACCTTGT
Organism: Termitomyces sp. MG16; assembly: GCA_003313075.1. Lineage (NCBI taxonomy): Eukaryota > Fungi > Basidiomycota > Agaricomycetes > Agaricales > Lyophyllaceae > Termitomyces > Termitomyces sp. MG16. The sequence continues at coordinate 9,413 of QGOA01006106.1, forward strand.
ATTCTCAATGCATGAGTGGCTCTCTTAAGTAGTATAAGCACATGAGCGTGATGAGCCAAAAACATGGAGTAAATAGCCTGGAATGCATTGTAACAATTCAAAGTATCACCAGGCCTGCAAAAGGTATGACACAGGAAGTACCAGTACACAATTTTGTGGGCCCTTGAGCGGTTTTTGATAGATGACTCAAATGCGCGGACATTCATATCGAATGGGTAGTTCCAATTAATAAGAGCACTATGCAATTCGAAATAATTGCATAGCGAGAAAATAGACAAGGCGCCTTCCCAGGTATCTCAATCTGGCACATAATGATACTCCTAGTCTAAAAATAAATGAATAAATAAACAAAATTAAAAAAATAAAAAATTGAATAAAAATAAATTTAATAAACTAAAAATTAGAAGTCAACATCAGGTATGCTTACCTAGGTCGCCCTCAAAAAGTTTATTTGTATAGCAGTAGTAATGCGCGAGCATGTGAACCAGTACAGAATGAGATGCCGTTCCGTGATCAGCATTTGCGAGGGTTTGACTACCCACGAAATGGTGATATATCCCAATAACGGAATCAGCAAGAGTAGTCGCTAGATAATAATAACCTCCAACACATATGGAAGGTACCGGTGTCATGACACAAAGTGGCATGTTAGAGCGCACAATACTATGGGAACAGTCATATCGTCTATGCAGCAATATAAGGGCACCACTCACAAAACGTCACCAGGTTCCAATACAACCACTTCGGTATCCCACAAGTCAGTGTTCACCTCATGCATGACGTATTTATCCATAAAAATAGATATGGTAGTGAAATTCTCAAAAGACCCCGACTTCAGTCACGCAACGTACAGTAACTTGAATCCTGTTTCCACCCATAAGAAAGTGCCATATCCATTAGAACCAATGTGCCAGTAATGATGGGCAGATCCGGTCGATGCTATTGCCCACTGCATGTCAGATATCAGATAATGGTCGGAGGAGTCGCAGTACAAGGATTGACCATTTACTTGTGACCACGCAAACCAATCACCAGACACGGATAAGATGGGAAATGGATTGCATACTGCCAGCATATTGAGAGCGCTCAGAGCCCGCAGCTCTGCAGACAAAACAGCAGTGAACACATCAACCAGGGAACTTCTATGTGTACATTGAGTATCTAGTGAGGTGAAATCTATCATATGTAAGTATATAGAATGGAACACAAGAATACCCAAACAGGCATACCATGAATGGTGGTAACACTGTATATGTTGCAGATGGAGGTCAGTGTTGCACCAGTAAATCTGTTGTCTACATGGTTGATGCCTTTGATTAATACAGCAGTATGATCGGTCAGATATTTAGAAATGCTGGTATTAGTGGGGTCTGTCAATTCATCCATAGAAGCAATCTTGATAAACGTTGGTCTAGTCAACCCCATAACAACCAATTCGTGGAGTGAGTAAAACCATTGCAAATCCTCTGTTAACTGTAGGGTGTTCAGCAGCAGTTACGGAAACATATATTACAGGACTTACATGAAACTTGGGAGTAAACCAATATGCGCGGTTCATACCGTGAATTGCATACTTGACAGGACTTTCCCCCATCACAAATGCAACGTCATCGGATACATTGATATCAGAATCGTCAAACTCCAAGTCCTGAGGTCATACAACATACAGTGAAATAACATAGTAATCATATATAACGGGGTACATACAGTAACGTCAAGAGTCAATGAGGACATGAGGAATGCGTTTGCTAGGCCATGTCCTGTCAATACCATCACCACACATACCTTTGATGGTTTTGGTGTTCTTGCGCGCTTGTCTTTTCCTTTTGGGAGTGAGAGAAGGAATAGATGGCAGTTTACTTATTTTATCAGATCGTTGTGACCGCACTCCCAATACATTACTTTTGGGAACCAAAACTGGAGATTCTTCATCCGGTGGAGGAACAAGGTTGTCAGAGGACAACGGATTGATGCCAGGTATATCGAGTATGTTGTATCATTATTGATGGGGTTCTCAGAGAACGACAAATTGACACTGAGGTTATCAAGTACTGCTTGATCATCATTGCTAGCGTTATCTCTACCAGGTACACCTCTTCTATTGATATCAACATTGGTGGGCCCATCAGAAGGAGAAGGGTCCTGATTGTTGAGAGAATATGGCGGAGGAGACATGAAAGACAGACGTCTGTCTGCCGCATCATGCCCACCAAGTTGTCCAGTTTTGTTCATCGAATTGCTTGAATTTTTACTGCTAGCATTGACATCATCATTGAATGGATTGTCGGTAGTATCCCGTAAAGGCGACATATGTGTCCTACGAGTATTGCAAAAATTGTCATCATCGATAGGTGGATGATACGGATCGCTACCAGCAGATCAAGAAGGATACACATCTTTATCAAGAAGCCTGTTGTTATCGAACTCGTTAACATATGTAATTGCAGACAAACAAGAATTGTTGGGCACAGGGACGTTGGTATCAGAGGTGCTTCCGGTTAGTGAGGTCAGGAGTAAAGAGTTGTCAGGAAAAGGTAAAACATCGGAATATACCACCATATCAAGCTGATCAATTACATCAGATGGCGAAGATAGGATAGCAGGGATGCACAAAGATCCATTAACAAGGTTCAGCCAATGAGGCGCGGCATTCCTTACCACCCCCTCCAGATGTTGAAATGCATATCTGAGTTCCTGTAGGAGGTCCCTCCCTAGAGCTGCAGAAAACAACACCTTCCACAATGCCCGATCCACTTCTACTACAGCAAGAGGTTGTTCTAGCCCTCCTATGTGATTCCATAACTACTATGTTAAGAATACAATTAACTATCAATATGGCATGCGAGAGAACAATCACACCTTGAACACTGTTTCCTTCGTGCCCACTTCATTATACTCATGAGGATTGAGTAACATGAGAGGCGATATAGCCAACACAATATACAAAGAATTATGAAGAACAGTTGTGTGACCTTGAGGAGCTGAACTGTGAACTTTGGCAAATATGTGCAAGCCCAGACTGGTCATTCTCCGACCTGCGGTATCAAAATCTAAGATGTAAATAACAATTAAACCAAAAAGTATCGTACCCAGAAACTATCATACTCTTGATGGACTTGATGTCAGTAGGCAGAAATAAATTTCCCTGATATGAGCACCGATATTTTCAGCATTAACAATATACACACAATATAGACATTAATGTACCTTAAGAAGACATCTCAAATGCAGGGCTGCAGAGGTCAAGTTGATGAGTGTAGTGACAACATTTTTTTTCCCAACGTGCCGAGCAAGACTTGAGTACAAACAAATCAAGAGACTGCCTTCCGACAAATAATATGCAGAAGAGTCAAAGTGTTTATCTCTACACACCTTGGATCAAAGTGCACGTATATAAGAGTTTAGGGCGTTCTGGGATCCCTCCAGTAGAGCAGGAATATTATTAAGGCTTCCCATAGGCTAGGTAATACATAAAATATCGTACTTGACCAATTGATAAAAGCCAATAGAAACAATAACATGTACTGCTTTGTAGTTGTCAACTACGGGACCAGATGAAGAGGGTCTCTGAATAGCCCCCCCATTCATCATCTCAAATACGTCCACAACACGATAGGCCATGAGAATCCAAAATCGAGCATCCATCAGGATTTTTTCAGGTATCATGGGCACATCATCTCCCACTATAAGAGCGCAAAACAGAGAATACTGATCATCCTTGCAGGCAGGAGAAACCGTAGCTTCCTCTGTAATTATCCAGCTAACAAGTTGCTACAAAACGACAACAGCATGTACTTATGGTATCATCAACAATAAACAAGTCGACAACGTTCACTCACGTAGATTGCCGTGTCTCATCCATAGCGGGTAGCAAGATCTCCATCCGATAGCAGCGCATCAGTGAACCAGGAACAGGATGCAAAAGCCTCATTTGATAAGCAAAGATGCGGGGAAGTCACAGACATATAACAAAAATATCAGAAAGTACGTGTGTATGTGGAGAGGGCAGGAGGGAGGACAAGATGGAGGTTTGGGAGTGTTAACGTGCCACATATATATATATGTATAAAATAAAAAATCAACATTTTCAGTAAATAAAATTATATATGTAATAGCGGCCTATATTTAGATTGACAGTGGATTAACTATGGACGAATTCGAACAACAAGGATTAGTCATACAAAACAGACAACACAACCTTCAGCAAGTAAAACAATCAAACAGTAAATATGCGCTATAATATCAATGAATACAAAGGTCATACCGAGTTAGTTTTATCCGTCCACAACACTCTTACACGAGACCAATGGCACATTGCAAATAATGTATATTTTATTAATCACTCCAAATTTTGTAGTCAAACAGAGTGATGTATGCAAAAATGGTATGAGATAGCTCAGCAAAGGGATCAGAATGCAGCAAACAACAAAATCAAAATTATATCAACAAGTGTGGAAAATCAAAGGAACTATATGTGGTCCATGTGCCAGCAATCAGGTTGCTTCTTTATTTTTACCTTTTCCCTTGGGTAGCCTGGCAGAATGAGCTGGCTTAGAGGTAGCATCCTGATTTGTGGCTGATCTACCAACACCAGATTGGGGAGAAGCAGTCGAACCTGCGTTGCAAGACATCTTGGAGCTGGCACTGCGGCGTCCGGAGGGTATACCACTCACAGAATCAGAAGAAGAAATATCTTTTGACCCTCCTGGAGTGCCATATTCAGACCCTTCAAGATCACCGGGTCTCAACAAGGATGCCATGCACCTGGTGCCTGCACCACCAACCACAACAAGATCAGGAGTGTGAAGAACCATGACGAACTTGATGTTAGTCAAAAGGAAACTACAAATAAATAAATAAATAACCAATAAGTATATCATAATAAATAGTCAACATACACTGAAGAAGACCCTTCAAACCATCCAGCTGTGTAACCCACGGCAACAATGGACCCCTCAGGAACATTGGATGTGTTACCATTGTATGAGCGCCAACTAGCAATAGCATTGAAGTCAGCAGCTGAAAATCGAAAGGCAGGTCCAGTTTCTGAACGACCGTCATATACAGGCACTGGAAATAAATAAATAGAGAAGTCGACAAATAATGACATGGAAGACACACCCATCAATTTATAATTTAT
>QGOA01006115.1:0-15782 GCA_003313075.1 Termitomyces sp. MG16
ATGTGCCGGTAAGACGCGCGTAACGATCGGCGAAAATGGAATGACGCGTGTTTACACGCAACCCATCGGCAGCACGCCGAGCGCATCTAATTGACCGAGCATTCATCGTCAAGCCCTGAGAAAACTGTCCGGGAAATCTGCAAGGCGACAATATAGATAAGTGTGTCGATGTATACTGAACGCCAGAGATATATCAGGAACAACTCTACGACACGTATAAGTAAACCGACCCATTCCCACCTTTCGTTTTTACAACGAACGCAACATAGACAAGACACGAGGAAGTGTTCAGGAGAGAAGACAAAGCATTCAATGCGACTTTCTGTTAAGCGCGACAACACGAAAAGCACTTGAAACTTGAGATATACAAGAAAAGGAGTTGAAAAAAAGGAGGTTTATTGTTTATGAAGAGATGTACATCTTTCTAAGTTGATTAACATTCCCTTCTTCATCACAGACCGGGCACATCCCAGAAACATCAAATGCCATCTTGATGCAGGGCGCGCAAAACATGTGGCCGCAAAGAGTAGAGCATACGGTCTTGGGAGTGTGTTCGCAGATCGGGCAGGTAAACTCTGTCGCTGGAGGGCCCGACTCATTCTGCTCCTCTTCCTGCTCCTCTTCCTCGTCTATCTTGACAAGGTGTGCAATGCATTCGTGGACTTCATCTCCAGCATAATCAAAATCGTCACAATCGAACTCGTCATGGGTCTCCCAGGTCATATCCTTGTAGGAAAGCTGCCCGTTGTCCAAATCGTAATCACCTCCGGCCTTGAAGAAATGATCATAAGAGTACATGCGGTGCTATAGGGGAAAAAGAGTCAGCCTCACTAGTATCGAAGATAAGGACAAATGTAACTTACTGCACGCAAAGCGTTGCCGTTCAAGAATCGACGATCGCAGACCTCACAGTAAGGATGTTTGGAGGATCTGGCAACATGTCGTTCGCGCCTCTTCAGCGATTTAAAGTGCCTGTCGCAAAGCGCGCAGTAGCATTGATTGTATTCTGTGCTCTCAGGAGTCTCGAGCCAGAAGGCGGCTGAGTCTCGAGGGCGCTCACGAGCCGGGGTATGGTAGTAGGGCTCCTCGTAGGTGTAGGTAGTTTCGTAGTTGGTGTAGTCATAAGACGACATGATAGATGAGTGTTAGATGGTTTAGTAGTGCTGATAGACAAGTAGGTTGTGGTTGGTTCGATGGTTCGATGGATTTGTTTGCGCCACAAAGAGGCCCTTTTATGGCGGGGAAAAAGTGGGTCACTCCTCCTATTGTTGAGGCTGTGGCGTATTAAAGTGGATGCGATGGCGCTGTCTGGCCTCCTATGACGTCATAAACAGAGACATTTGTGGCGCAGGTGCGATGGTGGATTCTCAATGAAGTGACGATAGTTTAGGAGAACTCCTGTGTGGACTTAACGTTCGACAAACTTCAGGTACAACGGTGCATTTAAGGATAGTCTAAAATGAGGGATGCAATTTACATAGTACTACTAAGCACAAAATTGTACGACCATATTTCAAAGTATGTGAGTGCCTCACCTCGGCAGCTTATGAATAACTATGCAATGCTAACTTCAAAGAAGGATAACTAATCCTTAAATATACATTCACTAAGTCTATACTATATAAATATTATGCATAAAACCAGATACTGCACATCTAGTGTCGTCCTCTTGTAGCATTTTCATTGACTCTGTCCCCCCTCTCTGTTGAAGCCAGCTGATTCCAAATGGTGTCTAAAAAGCTAATTCCTTGAGTTTCTTGACATGAGAAATGGCCCAAAATGTCAGTCCTGATGAAAAATGAAAAATCCTTTGAACCAAGATCAATTGTAACTTCTTTATAAGTCTTTGACTCTTGTTTCTTTTTTTTTTTGGTGGGTCGCTATGGCTGGCAGACAGCGCATAGTTGTCAGCCTTCCACTAGTCGGGACATGTGCGGGGTAACCGCTTGCGTGAAATTATGAACTAGTCACACCTGTGCCGCTTACTACAAAATAATTATCCTATTTTTGCTGTTCCAACTCATGTACATGGAAAGGGAAATACAGGCATCATAATAGGTTCAGCAGACATACATGGAAGTGGAACAAGAGTTGAGGAAGAAATTTGTGTTCTATTCAAAATTTGTGATAAGGTCTGTGGATTGGTAACTTGTCAGCATGCCGAAATCTGGCCACCATCAACCACGACGTCCTCGTCTCTTCAAAGTACACCGTCACACTTATCACATCAATGGCCGCCTCATCCAACCCGTGTGACACAATATATTAACAATGCTACCATTGTTATATGGACGAATATATATACAGACCTAATACAGAGGCAACCCTCGGTCACTTATAGGAGAATGAGGGTGCGTAAACTAATACTTACTTTTCACATACGTTGCTGACAATACCTTAGAATATACTTGCAGTTGTTCTTAGATTCCTTGGTATCAGATACTAACATAACTGAGCATCAATTGAAATCAAGACAATTGGCAGAATGTTGTCTAATCAACTGATCATTCATTGAAGCCCTGAGGAAACTGGACATAACCCCAGCAAGGTAACAGTGTAGATAAGTTTATGTATACTGAAAAATGAATATCACACCAGAGATATATCGAAGAATATTGTTCCCTGCACCCAGTGAATGGTCATTGTCAAAGTTAGCGGTCGCCATGCACAAAGGAATGTGTGTTGTGACACTCACTCAAAGGTCTTGAACTTCCAGCAGTGTCTATGTCTGCAACGCGTAATAAACTAATAAATAAATCGACCCATTACCGCCTTTCACCACAACGGATGCAACACAATCAAGACACGAGTAAATATTCAGGAGCGAAGATAGAAACCATTCATTGCAACTTTCTGTTAAACGCGGCAAAGCAAAAAATGCATACCCCGGATACACAAAATGCATTTGAAACTTTGAGAAGTAGAAGAAAAGGGGTTGAAAAAAAAGGAGGTTTATTGAGTTAAGAAGAGATGTACATCTTTCTAAGTTGATTAACATTCCCTTCTTCATCACAGACCGGGCACATCCCAGAAACATCAAACGCCATCTTGATGCAGGGCGCGCAAAACATGTGACCGCAAAGGGTAGAGCATACGGTCTTGGGAGTGTGTTCGCAGATCGGGCAGGTAAACTCTGTCGCTGGAGGGCCCGACTCATTCTGCTCCTCTTCCTGTTCCTGTTCCTCGTCTATCTTGACAAGGTGTGCAATGCATTCGTGGACTTCGTCTCCAGCATAATCAAAATCGTCACAATCGAACTCGTCATGGGTCTCCCAGGTCATATCCTTGTAGGAAAGCTGCCCGTTGTCCAAATCGTAATCACCTCCGGCCTTGAAGAAATGATCATAAGAATACATGATGTGCTATAGGGGGGAGAAGAGTCAGCCTCACTGGTATCGAAGATAGGACAAATGTGACTTACTGCACGCAAAGCGTTGCCGTTCAAGAATCGACGATCGCAGACCTCACAGTAAGGATGTCTGGAGGATCTGGCAACATGTCGTTCGCGCCTCTTCAGCGATTTAAAGTGCCTGTCGCAAAGCGCGCAGTAGCATTGATTGTATTCTGTGCTCTCAGGAGTCTCGAGCCAGAAGGCGGCTGAGTCTCGAGGGCGCTCACGAGCCGGGGTATGGTAGTAGGGCTCCTCGTAGGCGTAGGCAGTTTCGTAGTTGGTGTAGTCAGAAGACGACATAATAGATGAGTGTTAGGTGGTTTAGTAGTGCTGATAGACAAGTAGGTTGTGGTTGGTAAGATGGTTCGATGGATTTGTTTGCGCCACAAAGAGGTCCTTTTATGGCGGGGGAAAAGTGGGTCACTCCTCCTATTGTTGAGGCTGTGGCGTATTCAAGTGGATGCCATGGCGCTGCCTGACCTCCTATAACATCATAAACAGAGACATTTGTGGCGCAGGTACGAGGGTGGATTTTCGATGAAGCGACGATAGTTTAGGAGAACTCCTGTGCGGACTTAAACATTCAATAGAGTCAGGGACACAACAGTGGATTAGGAGAACAGTCTGCAATAAGGCATATTTACATAATACTACAAAGTTAGCTAAGCAGAATCGTACGTGATAGCATACACTTAGGTTCAGATGGCCCGACGCGATACAAAACTGTTGAGATCCTGCTGTGTAGCCACTGCGAGAACGAACTTCCGATTCGCATCGGTTACTGTAAGCCAGAAATATACCTAAAGATTAAGCGAGAAGAATTGAACAACGCACCCAGTGCAAAAAGATGTGACTGAAGGAAATGTTCGAGATCCAAAAGCGGCGTCAAAGGTGTGATGATGGTATATGGATGAGACGCAGTTCGCATAAACTTGGTCATATACTGGGATACTTTATCGGTCTTCGTAGGTCAGACCAGCATACGTGATAGAATCAAAGTATATCGGCTCACGGGATCGGCCTCGTTTGCTTCCCACTTCTCCTTCAACTTGGCAACATCCACGTATCCCACCGGCCTCCTGCGACGGTCCAAAACACTAACAGTACTGCCTAAGTAAACGATCTGTACGGATTTCGGACTCACGCACGGTATATGCGAGAAATCGCGCTCGTACGCAAACTCGATGGCCTGTGATATCGGCTCAGAAAGCGGCAGGGAAAATGCAGGAGGCAGTTGAAGATCCTGGTTGGAATGTCGGTTGCTACATTACGCGATATACAAGTAGCAGTACGCACCTCTACTACTGCACCTTTATACTTATCGCTTTCCATTGACATGGCGTGTAGTGGTGAGTTTATGGGTGTCTGTGTCGACGCAATTGCGGCCATTATTGGAACAATGTGGACGTCAAAAAGGAAGAATGTTATCACAGAATTCGCTCTGAGGCCTGATGGGTTGTTTACTCGGAGCAACGAAATTTATAGACGATGGATCACAGAAGCCTGAGACACGGCTGTCAGCCAATAGCATCGTGCCGAAAACGGCTCTGCATTTTAAAAGGAGATTGAACTGACACGCACATGGGCAAAAGGGCAGCATGTGTTCTTGCGGTGGGCAGAATCTTCCGAAAAACGCTGTATTCACATCTTATAGTCTATAGAAAGAACGCATGCCGTTTAATTTGGGCTATAACCACGGACTACTGCAACTGGCCTTCTCAAACGAGGCCCAACACCGATCAACGGCCTATCGGCAATTGCCGAGTACTGTCGAGGGGTGTCAAGTGCTTGACTTTTCTTGTTGGATACATTAGGTGAGTGGAGGGCCTCTCGGCAGAGTCTAAACGGGAAGCGTCGACCGGCTCTTTCTCCCCGTACGCAGGGGGGCTCGGGATTCCCTGGCCCTTATAGCTTATGTTTCCGTCCGTAGTACCGAGCAAAATAGGTGCCCAGCACCTCGTGCTCGTAATAAAGAGCCATTTTTTTTTTAAAAAAAAAAAGAGTGGAGGGCCGGAGAAGTAGGCATGGAAGCTATAGCTGGGAAGGCAATACTTTTCTTCGAATCAAACTTAAAGAAATCACCGTATCGGACCTGCGCGTTTGGGTTCGAATTTCTAGATCCGGATCGGCTGGCGGACTTGGTCACGTTACTTTGACGCGCTGGTCACGGGCTGATCCAAACCTTGGGTGGCACCTCTCTTTTTCTTCTCCTCACGATCTTTTTTATCTGCGTTTCGATGACTACTGAAGACTCTAAAGATTCTGCAGAACCTCTTCCAATTCGTCGACTCAATGAATCTCTCATCAACCGAATTGCTGCTGGCGAGGTGGGTGTTCATCTTGAGCATCACTGGTAAGAAGTCTCAGCTATCTTTAAGATCATCCACAGACCTGCCTCTGCACTGAAAGAGCTGATAGAGAACAGCCTTGACGCGGGTGCAACATCAATACGCGTCACTGTCAAAGATGGAGGAATGAAACTCCTGCAGATTCAGGACAACGGATGTGGAATACGCGTAATTAAGGGAGGGAATCCATAAAATGTCGCATTAATACTTTTCTTTGTAGAAATCGGACCTTGCCATTCTTGCAGAACGTTTCACAACTTCTAAACTCAAAACGTTTTCTGACTTGTCGCGTATTCAAACTTACGGATTTCGCGGCGAGGCCTTAGCCTCTATATCACACGTGTCTCATCTGTCAGTCATTACAAAGACTAAAGTTGAATCTTGTGCATGGAAGTAAGAACAGCACAACCTTCTGGAGTAGATGACAGATGAATAGTTTTGCATAGAGCCTGTTATGCGGACGGTCATCTTGCACCACCGAAACCTGGTCAGAGTGTTGACCCCAAACCATGCGCAGGGAATGATGGAACCACGATTACCGTAAGTAGAGTTTCTTTTCATTCCTTTACAATGCAATGTCCCATTTCAATTGTCAGATAGAGGATATGTTCTATAATACGCCGACACGACTGTCTGCATTGAAGAGTTCTTCTGAGGAATATTCTCGTATACTTGACGTTCTGACAAAATATGCAATACACAATCCCAACGTTGCTTTTGTATGCAAGAAGGTCGGCCCACCTCCCAAATTTCTTTAGCATCCGATTTATACGTACGTTGTAGGCAGGTTCTCCAACTCCTGACCTCTCGAGCCCATCTGCATCTGAAATTCCGAACAATATCCGGCTGCTTTATGGCCATTCCATTGCTAAGGAACTTGTGCCGGTCAAGGTATCGTCCAGGGACAAGAAGTCTATTCAAGAAGGCGAAGATGAAGATATGGGAACGGATGAACCTGAAGACGGCCCAGAAGCATGGCATGCTGAGGCTCATATCACTAATGCTAACTATCAAGCGAAGAAAATGGTGTTCCTTCTTTTCATCAATCGTACGCATTTTTTTTCAGCCAAGTCGTCACTTTTTACGTTTTCAAAGACCGGTTGGTCGAATCATCGCGCATGAAACGCGCCTTTGAAGCAGTATATAACGGAATTCTGCCAAAAGGTAGTTCCCCGTTCGTGTACCTCAGGTCAGTCTCTTCTAGTGATTGCATTCGCCTTTCAATATTGTCTATCTAGCTTGGAGATAGACCCAAGATCGGTTGATGTCAATGTACATCCAACCAAACGTGAAGTTCACTTCTTAAATGAGGAAGAAATAATTGAGAGGATATCGGATGCATTCCAGAAGGCACTGGCGGTACAGAACCACTCGAGGACTTTTGAATATCAGGTTGGTGGATGACTCGTCTTCGTGCAATGTGATCGTGCCTGAAATTTGTTACATTCTTGTCAGACTTTGCTTACTGGAGGGGTCGCCAGTACTGAGCCAGAGCTTTCGAAGAAGAGAAAAGGAAAGCAGCGGGAAACCAGTGACGCCATGGAGGTAGAGGAAGAAGAAGATGATGATGAAGAAGGATCATCAAATGTGTCCAAGGGTACCTATGATACGTCATACATTTCCATATTCATGGCACTGACAGTCTAATTCAGCCCCAAAATTGAGAAAAACATTGTCCCAGCACAAAGTCCGAACCTCACTGAAAGATCGGACCCTTGATTCAATGTTCCCCGTCACAAATCCCGCTCAAATTGCGAGTTCTTCGACTCAAGGAAAGGGTCAGGACGAGTCGTCTGCAAAAACATTAAAATCTCGTGAAATCAAGGAGTCAACGTGTTTCTTGACTTCGGTATTGGATTTACGTCGGAAGATTATGAAAGGGAAACACAGACGTTCGTTTTCAATGTTCCATAACAGATTATGACCAGGCTGACAGGTGGTTCTAGAACTGACGGAAATCCTGGAAAAACATATATTCGTGGGGATCGTTGACCTTCAGAGGTCTCTTTCCTTAATCCAACATTCTACCAATCTGTATTTGGTGAATCATGGTTCACTAGCGTGAGTCAGGAACAGATTTTATTCTTGTAAGATCCTTGCTAACACTTGCCTCAAAGAGAAGAACTCTTTTACCAGCTAGGAGTGCGACAGTTCGGCAACTTCAGTCGGATGAAGCTCGACCCACCACCTCCACTTCGTACCCTCGTGGAGATTGCAGTCAACGCTGAAGAGTCGACAAAGGATAGCAAACTGAGCAAATCGCAGATTGTTGACGTCCGTCCTTGTGTTCGGTTTTTCCTGATTTATCCTTGACTTACACTACCTTCATAGCGAATCGTCAAGATTCTCATGCTTCGTCGCGAAATGCTTGCTGAGTATTTCTCACTATGCATATCGGACACAGGTCTCGTCGAAAGTTTACCATTACTACTAAGAGACTATACACCGAATCTCAATAATTTGCCCAGTTTTCTAATGAGACTCGGACCACAGGTGAATGGTCATCGATTAATCATGGGTCATTGTTTTGTTGAGCTTCTCGCGGGCTTTTGTAGGTTGAATGGACGTTGGAAATGGAGTGCTTTGAAACTTTCCTCAGAGAATTGGCCTACTTCTACACTCCAGGAGAGACTGTTGTACCTGCATCGGGATCTGACGACGAACAGGCTCAAGAGAAAGCTGAGAGGTGGCAAATACAATACGTCTTATTTCCGGCTATGCGACGATATCTCTCTCCACCAAAGTCGCTACTGGATCGGGACGTCGTACAAGCGGCCAGTCTTCCGGACCTCTATAAGGTCTTCGAGCGTTGCTAAGTATAGATTACAAAATTACTTTATATTGTTTGAGTTTTACAGATGTCAGTATGCGCGAGTAGTATATGCGGAAGTATTACAGTATGTCTATTCAATAGCAATGGTGAAAGATATATAGCAGGGAGAGAAAAAGAAAAGGTCAATAAAGCAAGGAGAGTAACTAATGAAATTTTGACCCATTAGGTGTGCTGCGAAATGCGGTTGGAGAATCAAAGATAAAAGCATCTAGCTCGGAATCGGTATCGGAGTCGTCATCTGATTCGTCTGAGACTGAGAGGTCATCGCTGATGCCTCCCATACGAAAAACGTCGGCAAAGGGGGTCTGAGGGGTGTCATTGGCAGTATCTTGGGCTGTTGATTTTGCAAGTATGGCGGCAACGCGTGCTTCCAATCTTTTATTTGGTGGAGGCAATGAGATGGAGGTTTTAGACGATTCATCTCCTTGGAAGAAGCTAGAGAGCTCATGGAGATCCCTCATCAAACCACCCAAATCTTCTTCCGCAGGTTCTAAAGAAGCCAATGCCTCTACTTCAGGCTCGAAATCGATTCGGGACGGTCTTATGGCGATAGAACAGGTATCAAATACTCCCAACAGGTTTGCACGACAGGTTTCTCTAAGTTGATCCGCCTGAGCAATGCACCATCCTGATTCTTGCGGAATCCCGAAGACTGTGGCAACTGAAGCAGGGTTGTTGTCGAGTCGCTCCGGAAGCCTCTGCCCGTGCATGCTCATCCGCAGGACATGTTTGGCAGGCAAGCCGCCCGACATCGTCATCGGTTCCTCCAGAACATCAAGAGCGTTCGGTGCAAGGTCCGTCTCCAACAAACGGAGTAACGGCATGAGCAATTCTGACCCCAACAGTTCAAATGGGCTTCTGGTCTCCCTTTGTTGGAAAAGAACCTTAAGGACTTGCATTGCCTGGATTCGCAACCACCGCTCTCGATTTAGAACCAGGCCGAGAAGGAGTGTCACAATTTCTGTCCAGTGATCCGCACCATAGTATTCCCGAAGACTGCTCACTGATTGACGAAGAAAGTCGTCTCGCGTCCGGAAATGACTTTTAGCGAAGGACATCATGATCTTTTGTATGCTTTGTCTACCTTCCCCCACCGCAAGCTTGCCGATATTTGAAGCGAATTCCTTCAGTTCTTCCTCTGGTATGTCCGACGCCATGGAATGGAGACACCAAGGTAACGAGAACGTGTATAGATCTCGAACGCGCCCACCAGAAGGGTCAATGAGGCGGTTGTCTTGCACTGCAGAAAGAGTTTGCAGTATCTGCAGAGTCTTTGCTGAGGTATTTGAAGATCTAAGGCCCTTCAACAGTGGTGGCTGCAGCGAGAAAGCCCCTTGCCAGTCCTTGGGTCGCTTGCTGATAAGGAGTTCCACAGTGTCCTGATCATCCAAGTCTATCTTTGTGAGTAACGATTCCAGAAGTACAAGAACCTGAGAAAATTCATCCTCATTTGTCGTGGAAAGGCAGGCGCATGTACACCAAAAGAGTTGAGGAAGAAGGGTCCAATTGACGTCGCCAGATGTAGCCTGAGCAGTGAGAGTTCGCAGGAGCTCGGTGGTAAAGGACCGAAGATTCTCATCTTCACCAGAGATAGTATTCGACAAACGCCCCAGCAGAACAGCCACGTCTTTCTGAACAACTTTAGGCATGAGAGCTCTAAAAATCTGCAAAGATCTCGAGGCGGTTGCACGAATGGAACATGTGGTTCCCCATGCGAGAGCAAGTCTACCCCACTCCTCAACTAGCTTCGGCGAAAGAGGACTTAGGAGTTCTAGTACACGAGAAGAAAGCAACTTCATTTTCTCTTCCACTTCTGCCGCAATCTCATCGTCTTTCCAGTACAACTTTTCAGCATCCTTTTCGAGTTGATCGATTCGAGTCTTAATGTTTATGCGACCAGGATTGGCTGAGCGTTCTACTAGTTCATCATAGCCCGGAGCCCATGACCTAAGACATTGGAAAAGCATACGCTGAGCTCTCTCTCGAACGTAAGGAACTCGATGATCAAGATGAGTGAATAAGGCATGGAGTAGTATTGGTAATTCTGCGTTCATCTCCCAACAACGTTGGACAGAAACATCGGCCAGGAAGAGCCACGCAAACTGGGCCGACCCCAACGACAAACGAGGTTCTTCCGCAAAGAGGGCGTCGAGATTGTCCCACAGCTCCATATCATGTGCAGCTGGGAATGCCAACTTATGTTCTATTACCGGCAGCATTCGAGCGGGTTCGATAACGGAGCACAGCTCTTCAAAAATCTGTCGGGTAATAGATGTCTGGCAAAGAGACGACACAATGTTGGCTGCACAGTCAACGTATATCGTGCTTCCGACTTTGTAAGACTGTTCAAGCAAGAACCTTACAGTAGCATGGCCATTCGCCGGGTGAGACGACTCGACAAGTTTTCTCCAGATGACGAGAATCTGCTCTGGATGTGTCTGACCATAACGGCACGTCAGTGACACAAGATGATAGAGTGCCGAGAGGGCTCGGGGAGACCAATTTGATCGATCTTCTGGCATAAGTTCAATATTCGGAATCCAGAATTCCAGGCTTTGGAGGATGAGAATGATGACATTAGTAGCAGAAGCGACCTCTGGAAGTTGTAGGAGCCACGTCGCGAACTGTATTAAAATATCTATGGCTTGATGAGGGTGCTCCCCTGACAAGGAGTCGGAGATTAGCTGATGCGCATGGACAAGTGTGCTTGACGCGAAGCTCCCTACAGTTGCCTCGAAGTTCCAAAGAGGAAGAAGTCCCGATGATTGCTGATGAATAGCTTCCAACATGTCGAAAGCATGACGCCTAGTGGTCAACGCAGGATGGCGCAGGTTTGATAAGCCAAGACAAACGACTTGTGCGAAGGAGAATCCGTGCGTAGGGTTGATGGAAACAATTTCGGATACAACTTCAAAGAATCTGCCATTGCAGGTATCAGTTTCGCTAGTCAACACTACGGCGCGCTTGAGAGACTCCTGCAGAAGTTCTCCATCCTGTGCATTGCATAACAATAGAGACTTGAGTGCTTTCCTACGGAAGAGGACCTCATTAGACGGAAATTTCGGAAGCATTCTAGTTCTGATACTTACTTTCCCTGTGTCTGATTGGGTTTATGGGACGAGGAAAGTATGCCACTCAATCTCTCTAGTATGGACGCTGACGTCAAAGGCCTCGAATATTCAGGAAATACTACTGGTCGTTCGTTCGTTGGTGAACCGGATGACATATCAGGTGGGAAAAAAGCCTTTTGCTAATTTATCACATTTGAGGTCAGTATTTTTTGTTACAGTTGAGATAGAACATACGCAAAGAGAGGCAAGAGCACCAACGGCCGCATGTGATAGCAAAGTCGTATCATCCTTGAACCACTCCAAGGCAGCTTGAGATTCCAACTGGGGAACGGAGGCTGCTGCGGCTCTCTGCATCATTAGGTGCCGCTTTTTGATACTTTCGGCTTGCGGATCAAGCTGGCACCACTCTTCACAAAGCCGGTAAAGCGTGAGATGCATGTTAGAAGGAATAAATCGATCAGAATCCTTCAACGCCGCCAAGCTATCGAAAAGGCGTTCTACTATTCCACAGAAATAGCGTCGCAGACGTTGAAGAGTGAAATTATCGCGCATCTCAGGAGCAGAAAGGAAAGACTGGGTTGTACGAACAAATTTGAGGACATTGGCAAGGGCAGCCTGCCGCCCTGCCGAACGTTGTAATTGCAGGTAAGGTGCAGTTAGGTAATAGATATGAGCTACGGCCGAATGGAGACGCTCCTGTCGACGGGTGCGTTCTGAGAGAACAGAAGACCCCGGCTTTGACCTCGCTTCATCGTGAAACTGACGATTGGCAAGGATACCGAAATTCTGTTCGACGGCTGATAATGGTCCAGGTTTGGCTCGAGGATCATCGTAGAATTGACGACCGGCAAGGAGGCTAAGGTCCTCGAGAAGTTGGGGATATGCGTTGGACGGGAGGATGCTAATGCAGACTACCGCCGCATCACGAAACTCTGTGTGCTCTGAATCTAGAAAAGGTGTCAGATATCTAAACAAACCACGAGTTGTGGAGAGCCTCTCGCGTTCGAAGCTCGCATCTGATGGTGCTCGGGTATGCTCCCGTCCCAACTGTGTCAATGCAGGCCGGTGGGCCTCCGAAAAGCTAGCGGTAGCGCAAAGCACCTTGACCCAAAGTCGCCATTGGTCAACGAGAGGCTTGTTGTTATTTGTACTGGGATCCACTGAGGCCATTCTATTTGGCAAAGCACCGGCGATCCGATTGCTCAGCCCTGCAAGAAGGGCTATCGTTGGATGGAGTCGCGACCCAGCAGCCATTACACTTTCACGGAAAGGACTCAGCGGAACACCAAGGTCCATACACTGTTGAAGAAGTGCAGGGTAGACAAAGTGCCACAGCTTGCGATCACGTTCATTCGTGCTGTTCGCGATGCATAAGGGCAGATCGATGCGTTTTGATTCGCGCCAATGTTCCAGTCGGAGGAGCTCAGGCCCCTCTAGCAGGTCGTCGTAGCCCCGAAGATACGTCTTCTGAATACCCTTCCCATGTATATAGTCCACAAGGACAGAATTTGGCCAAGGAGCAGATGATCGGAGGTGATCAGCCAAAAGACCCATAACCTTCACACCCGTAGCACGAATGTCCCGATCCTCATGGGCAAGCAAAAACAGCGCCGCATTCTGGATCTCCGTACACCTATCTATTATCAGCTGTTCCTCTTCAGCCAGTGTCTCCGCCTTCTGCGACTGAAGTCCACGTATCCAACTGTCCACGAAGTCGACCCACAAATTCAACACCTTCGGAGATGACACTAGAAGTCGCACAGGCGTTCCTTCCTTCGCAATGTAAGAAGGGCTAAACAAGAACTTCGTAAAGCTCGATAAGACAGTGAGAGCGCGCGCGGGGTCAGCCATGAACAGCTTCAATGCCTCAGAAGCCGTTTCAGCGAGCGAGGGTTCCACGTGAACGACGCCCCGGAAAAGCATGCCAACCGCGTCGTCCAGTGGGATAGTCGGATGAAGAAGGCGGGGCCAAGACTTGAAGCAGACCTGTAGGATATTTATCTGTGGGATGCAGCTATGGGGGTAAACAACCATCGGTCCATTTTCGTGTGGTCGAGTAATAAAATTGTGAGCCTCTTCATAAGGAGCGAGGTGGAAGCGCGAGATGGACCACTGTTCGTCAAAAAGAGACATAGAACCGACGTTTTTGAAGCACTGCGTGCCGATGGCGGCGAGGGTCAATCCACAACGGTCGAGAAACTCTTTAAGAGACGGTTTTGATAGCAGAGAGAGGGGAAGGACTTCTGAAGATGTTGGATAGTCACTCCGCGGAGGGGCAATAAAAAAGTCGGCGCTGCTTGGCCAGGTTGGTGTTCCTGATTCATTCTCCATAACATGAAGGGAAAGAAGGATTGCGTGGACGGCAATGGATATTCGTTCAGGCGTAAGAACGTTCGCTGCATTGCCATTTTGCTGATGTGGAGATAATATTAACATCTCATGAAGAAGTTCCAAACAAAGGTCTTTCCCAAAGTCGAAATGGCGGGAAAGGATAAAGTGTACGACGTATATGAAGGGTTCAGAACCTTCGTCGCTGGGGAAAATGGTGGTGAGACGATTGGTAGGGAAGAAGTGCTTGAGCAAAGAATCAAGTCTTGTGGTAGTCGCAGACGCAGACTCCTGACATCGATACAAGTAAGTCCATATTAGCCGCATGACTCCATTCATGATTGCCGTTCTCCATGGTTTTTCCTATCACCAAATTCAGACTGATGTCTTGCAATAGAATGTGAAAATAAACCTTGAGTTTTGAGCATGCAGCCTCAAAGCAGGGAACCCAATGCTTCAAGAAGTAGGCCTGAGGGGCTACACACAAGCTCGTAATAGCCAAAGGGAATGCGACTGGCCAATAACGTGGTTTAGACATCATCTCTCGAGCTTTTGGGTAGATAATCTCAATCGCCTTTGCCCATTGAGGATTGTTTGTCTCAGCTTGAGCAGTCTGCTCAATACACCTTTAGCAGAAACAGAGAGAGGCATTCAATAAAACATCACGCGCCTTTCCAATCGGGTGCAAAATATGAGTTAACGTCTCAGCGAAGGCTTTTTTCAGTCGCAATCCGTGGGCATTCCCAAATGATTTGGACAACGTCTCCATAAATTCTGCACCCTCTTCGAAAGACTCGGGAGGCCACACCTAATTCATTCATCATTGATATCATCTACAAAGCGCAGAGAAAATAAGCATGCACCTTAATCTGAATGTGCTTCAGACCTCTAATTAACTTTTCATACCTCATATCAAGGTCTTTAAGCACTTGGCCATGTCCCAGCTCCGCCAAAAAACGATCCGTGACGCTCGTAAACCTGTTGAACTGAGAACACACCCTAAAATTCGCAATGATGCACCTACCTGACATTTGCAATATGCCCGAGGAGCGTAGCGTACAGATCAGAGTTCGTGCGATGATTTTGAGACAGCATCAAAAGCTTCAAATCCGGTTTCCTAAACTGTTCAAACGTCATCTCTTCAAGCCTATACCCCACAGCCTCTCCAATCGCATCCTTCGAAATAGATTGCATGACTGCAATAAGAGCTCTGCACATGATGTAAGTGGCAATCAGAGATTTCCGCTCGGACAGCAGGCCCGGAAGATCATTGTAGCGGGCCGTACGGATCGCCCGGTCGGACACATCCTCTTGTTGGCCGCGCCTCCAGCGCATGATGGAGTCCAAGACAGGTTTAGCGTGCCGTTGTGCTATCTTTGCGAGGGAATTGAGAGTTTCGTCGAAGTCGGGGTCGATGCCTGGACCTATGAGGTTATCGAGGAGTATTGACTCTTGATGCTGTCAATTAGTGAGCAGGAGAGAGCGAGATATTACGAAGGAATGGACGCACAAAGTTCTGCTGAAGAAAATTTTCAATTTTACTGTCTGCGATTTGAGCGAATCGCATGAACACAGCGTGAAGGGCGTAGTCAGACGGAGTTTTTGGGTCTACAATGATCTTGTCTTCTTCGTAGTCGGTAGGGGGTGTTTCACTTCGTACGTTGTGACTGAATGCATTTGGCATTCGAGGGACAGGTGGTGGTGAAGAAGGGTATCCGTGGCCGTAATCGCTGCCTCCGTCCGACGTGTAGAAGAATGAGCCCGTCTGAGAGTGCTGCGACTTGCCATGCTGCTTGATTCTTTGTGCTCTC
>QGOA01006121.1:0-10714 GCA_003313075.1 Termitomyces sp. MG16
TGTAATGAATTCTAATATGTCGGATTAGTTTCCTGGAGACCGTCCATCTTGCTGCCCTTGGACAAGTGACACATTACCTGTTCATCCTTGGCAAGTTTCCAGAGAACTGTCGGCGGTAATGACGCGTAACTTCGGCTATTCTTAAATGATGTCATATACACGTATGTTTTCATTATCTCATAAATTACGCTCATACTATTCTTTCATTATATCATTGTATATACACGTTTCTATAAATACGCCGTCTCACCTTGGAGTCAAGCTATCTCTCGATACTTGACTCCAGGTGCGTCATTTATTTACTTACCATTAAAACATACTTACATCTCTCGATACTTGACTCCAGTTTATTGTTGTATTAACTACTACACCTGAATATACATATCATCGTTACGCTATAATGCTGCGACAGGTTATGGGCCCCGCCGTCGTGAATGAGACCAGCACTTCCGAAACATTGCAGTTTCCGAAATTCAATGGTACAAACTACCATACCTGGTCCGACAATATGAAGTCAGCTTTGCAGGCTAAAGCCTTGTGGGGAGTAGTGTCTGGAAGAGAACCTCCTCCTCCGAAACCACCCACCGAGTACACTGACCTCATGACCACTACGTGCCCTACCGATGATCAGCCCTCTCAAGTTGTTTACAAAGAGGGATCCGACTTGATGAAGGCGTTACAGTCCAAGGACTTTACAACTTGGCAGTCTGCTTGTGATAAGCATGAGCACTGGCTTAACAAGGACGATTCTGCTATGGGATTAATTTGCAATGCTATCGAATACACCCAGCGTGAGACTATAGTCGATCTCGACACTTCCCAAAAGATTTGGGAACATATGAAGAAGAATTACGTTGACCAGCAGAGTGGCATTAACGTCCACTATTATTATCAGCAGTTATACGTGAAGAAATGGGATGGTAACTCACCCTTGACTGATCATCTCGGGTTTTACATGAACATCCGTCGCCGTTTCATCAAAGCTGGCCACAAAATCGACAATTATACTATTCTTAATGCTATGCTTCTTTCGCTTCCTCGCACCCCCACATGGGAGATTGTCAAACAAAGCTTGCTATCCTGCAGTACCTCCTTGACTCTCGAAACCATGACTACGGAATTATTATCCGTCCACAATAGGTTATCCCTCAAAAATAACTCCATGACCAAAACGTTGGCTTTCTTGACAACTTGAGACAATAATTCGAGTGGGAGTCGACCAAGGGCATTTTTTCCAAAAAGAAGAGTCAAACCCAAGCGACTGCCAAAACCGGACGATGTTTGCCACAACTGTGGCGACAAGGGCCATTGGAGCCCAAAATGTCCTAAGCCAAGGAGACCCAGAGGCTTTGAAAAGGCTAATATAACCATATCCCCCATCAAAAATGACACTCGTGAAGTTGGTAAAGTATTAATGGCCACTTACGATGGCATGCCCTCGGGACTGCTCCTTGATAGCGCCGCATCCTGTCACATGGTGGCAGACCTTGCCTATTTCATCAATTATCAGGGAATAGAAAATCAGCATATTTCTGTTGGTGGGATGAACGTCTTACCTGTCACCGGAAAAGGAACGATCGAGTTTCGTACATGCCTTTCAAATGGAGTCAATGACATACAATTACGTGACGTTTTACATATCCCCACCCTTGGCACAAATATAATCAGCCTAGGACTACTTCAACGCAGTGGCGCTGCTATTGGTGGACTAGCCTATGGAATCAGCCTATCTTGGAATGGTCAAGAGTTTTTGCATGCCAACCTGATAGGCTCACACGGCACATTGTACCACGTTGAAACTATGACCATGGGCATTGCTGACAATAACATTGCTTTCATCGCCAACGAATCCACCATGCGCCTCTGGCACCGGCGCTTAGGACACATCAGTCCATGCACTATTAAAACAATGGTTGATCAGCAACTCGTAACCAGCATCAATATTAAATTACCTCGAGAATATGATCGACTATGCAGCAGGTGTGCAGAAGGAAAAGCAACCAGGCCTCCCCTTCCAGACTCAAGTCCTACTAAATACGATCTAAACAAATTACTCGTAATGGACTTGACCGGTCCGATGAGCGTTCCCACCTGGGATGGAAATCGTTATGCCATGGTGACCATAGAAGCTAGCAAAAGGTGCCCCACTGGTCGACTTCTAAAATCCAAAGACGAAGTAAACGAAGCCGTGCGCGACACAACTGCCTTGTACGAACAAAGTGGAGGAAAGTTCGTGCAGATAATCCGAACCGATAATGGTAGCAAATTCATAAATTCTGCCCTGCAAAAATTTTGTGCACTGAACGGTATTAGACATCAGACAACTAATCCATACCGTCCACAGCAAAACAGAATTGTGGAACAAGCCATCACTGTTATCATGGAAATGGTTTGCAGCATGCTTCACGGTGCCAAGATGGATTTACGGTACTGGGAAGAAGCTTTCATGTATGCCGTTTACATTCGATCTATCACTCCTACCTCTGCTTTAAAGGGAAAAATTCCCTATACTGAGTGGTTCGGGCACAAACCTGATGTTGCTCATCTACATATCTTCGGATCGTTAGGTTGGGCACACGTACCAAAGGAGGTCCGACAAGGCAAGTTAGAGTCACGCGCTGTTCATGTACGCATGCTCGGTTGGTGGGCAAACAAAACGAAAGGCTATAGGCTGGAGGATCTCGAGAATGGAAAACTTATCACTTCTCGAGACATTGAATTCTACGAGGACGACACACCAAGTGAGTTGGCACGCCTAGATCCTGAACTGACACAGTCGTCAACGCAAGAAATCAATGATTTCATTAATACCGCCACGTACCCTGAATCCAAGGCACCTAGACAGGTACTCATTCCCGAAACTTCCTCCAAATCAGAGGTCAAGAACCAGCTAGAGGAAGTGTCATCATCCGAACAAGAGACAGACGTTACAACACCAACCAAAGAACTGCAATATCCCACTCCTGCGTCGTCAGAGCCATCAACGGCTACTACTTGTGGTCCTGCACATGTTTCTCCACCCCCTGCACCATGGAATGATAGAAAATGGAAAGATTTGCCTTCTCGTGAGCCGTCCACACGCCTTAAGAAACTTCCAATCAGATTTTGTCAAGACAATGATGACAAACCCAAGAGCCACATAGCTTTCATCGCCGTATCTGGTCCTACGCTTGAAGACGCCTTGAAATCTGATCATGCTGATGAATGGCAGAAAGCGATTACCAGCGAGTATAACCAACTTGTCAGCAAGGGAGTGTTTGAAGAGGTTGACGATTTACCTCTCGGAAAGAAGGCTGTGGGAAGTAAAGTTGTGTTGAAGGAAAAGCTGGATGAAAATGGCAGGCACGCAAAGTATAAGTCTCGCATCGTGGCTCAAGGATTTTCACAAATCCCCAGCATTGATTATAGCAAAACGTTTTCCTCAGTGGCCAAGTTTACAACTTTACGTGTGTTTCTAACCCTGGCAGCCGTACTCGATTTGGAAATCCATCAAATTGACGTAATCGGAGCCTACCTGGAAGGAGACCTTGACGAAGATATATACATGCGAGCACCTTCTGGAATAGGAAAATGTCGCTACTGGAGACTCGTCAAGGCCATCTATGGTCTTAAACAAGCCGGAAGGAAGTGGAAAGAAAAATTGCACAAGAACATGATAAGTCTGGGATTCACTCCATCTTTTGCTGACGACTATCTTTATGTGTTACGAGAAAACGGGAAAATTATCCTGATTGTTATCATATATGTGGACGACATAATCGTAGCCGGACGAAACATTAGAAGGATAGTTTCATTCAAGAGAGATATGGACGCTCACTTTGACATCACGGATCTGGGGGAGATACATTATGTCCTCGGACTTCAAGTCAAACGCGATCGCTTAAACCATGCTATTTACTTGAATCAATCTGTCTACATTGATTCAGTACTTGAGCGTTTCCAAATGTCCTCCTGCCATCCAGTCTCCACTCCTCTGGTCACTAACCACAATCTATCGTTGTTACAATGCCCTACAAACAAGGATGAGCAAAAAGCCTACAAGTCATTCGCAAAGGAAATCAATTACCTTTCCTTGATAGGATCCTTACTTTACGCCATGCAAACTCGTCCCGATATACAATTTTTGGTCAACCTGTTAGCGCAATTCTTGAATAATTCCGGCGTTCCCCACTTGGCTGCATGTAAACGTATTCTACGTTACTTGAAGGGAACTCGATCATATTGTTTAAAGCTGGGAAACCTGTTTAACGACGAACTACGATTAGTTGGCTGGAGCAATGCAAACTGGGCACAAGACACATACGATCGGCATTCTATCAGTGGTTGGTGTTACGATATTGACGGAAGTCTAGTCTCTTGGTCATCAAAGAAGCAGTCAGTTACGGCCACATCTACTGTTGAAGCGGAGTATATTGCTTCATCTAATGCGACGAGGGAAGCTATCTGGCTGTGTAATCTGCTCAGAGATCTAGATTTTGAGCAGGCCAATGCCACAATCATTCACACTGACAGCACCAGCAGTATCGCACTGTCAAAAAATCCAGTTGGACATTCCCGAGCAAAGCACATCGATATTCGCTATCATTTTATCCGTGAACATATATCTCGAGGCGATATACAATTATCTCATGTTTCCACCCACGATATGATCGCCAACATGTTAACTAAAGCCTTACCAAGAGAAACATTCGAGAAATACCAAACAAAAATGGAAGTTGTATTGCCTGCATTACCGTCAAGTAGGAGTGTCGGCGGTAATGACGTGTAACTTCGGCTATTCTTAAATGATGTCATATACACGTATGTTTTCATTATCTCATAAATTACGCTCATACTATTCTTTCATTATATCATTGTATATACACGTTTCTATAAATACGCCGTCTCACCTTGGAGTCAAGCTATCTCTCAATACTTGACTCCAGGTGCGTCATTTATTTACTTACCATTAAAAAATACTTACATCTCTCGATACTTGACTCCAGTTTATTGTTGTATTAACTACTACACCCGAATATACATATCATTGTTATGCTATAATGCTGCGACAAGAACACATCCAAAAGGCTCGCTATTGCCTAGTACGTTGAATCATTTCAAAGATTAGGCTAAGCCACCTACTATCATCAGTGGAACTGCTGTGTGTGAAACTGATTGATTGAATGTTCATCTGGATTAATTTGAATCCAGGTGTCCCTAACAACTGCTGTAGGTTTGAACTCATTTTAGCAATATCGTTCTTTCTAGATCATTCTACAGTGTTTTGTCACATTTATTGTTCAGAGGTTTAGATATAAATTACTTCTTGTGTACCTGAATCTATCTGACATCTACAATGTGTCAGCTTCTACGCATGGAGAATCTATCGTCGTGTGTGAATCTATTTAGTACATTGGTTCATCTCATCAGTCAATTCTAGTCAGCACTTGGCATTCATCGTATATATACTCTTATTATGTCGTCTGCGGATATCTTACAGCCTGTAGCTTTCTGCATCAGTTGGCCAATTAAGTAACTCAAGCATTGTCCACTTTATATCTGTACACTAATTTCTCCTCAGCTGCTGGTCTAGTGAGTCCCGATTTTCCTCCACAAGAAGGACTAATAATGTTCTTCTCCAGCAATAAACGTTCTTATGTTAGTCGAGCTTCCATGCTGTGTGTGCGAGATTCTCAAATTTGAGGCTCTAGATATGGCAATCCTGCTGTTGATACTATGAGACTAATGGTTCAACGAGTCAGTGTTTTTGTTCCTTCAATCCCTCCAGTAAATCTTCATGCTGCACTTAGGACTCTTACTCAGCTAATTTGATTATGTCCATCATTTACTATCAGCATTTCTTTAGTCTATTTTCTCTCCAAGATGTGTACAGGATTTCAAACGTGAGTTTGATGTTTACATACTTGATTTAACATATCTTAGTTCATGCCTGAGGTCGACAAATGTCATCAACCGTCTTGTTATATACAGGTCAGTCTCTTTCTGGAATTAATCTCTGCATATATGCCGATTATTCTCTAGCATCCACGTTGGGCTTTTCTCCAGCACCATTGCAGGATGTACTCTTGTAGTTGTGAGTAATTCTTCAAAATATTCTATGTTGTCGTTTCCAAATGGCTTCCAGTTCTACACCATACCACCCACAAGCATGATTTACGCCGGTGTGCCTAGATGCAAAAATTATCAGTCTATGAATGACAGTTTCCATCAGCACTCATGGAAATTCAAGGAAAATGTATGTCTCAAAATTGGGATTCCATTCATCTTGTGCTGATTTCTCCCGTTATCAAGTCTGTTTGATACAGACTGTGGTATGCTGTTAGCATATACGGTAACTATTGTACAAGAGTCCAACATACCTCAGTTGGTGTAACAATGACTGAGGTACATCCGCATCCCGCTTCCCCATTATTTTGCTACTGATCACGTGTGCTTGACACATTCACGATTCTCCCCAACACTCCCCCGGACTCGTCGTATGTGTCAAGTTTTGAACAGCCAAAGGGCTGCACATAGCTTAGCATGTTGGGGTTGGGGTAATGGTTTGGTAAATAAATCTGCCAGATTGTCTTTGCTTGGTACATACATAATCAATATTTTCCCTTCTTCAACACAATGCCTGATAAAGTGGTGTCAAACGTCAATATGCTTAACTCGGTTGTGGTTTTGCTTGTTTTCTGCAATCGCTATGGAACCGTTATTGTTGCCTTTAAGTTCTCCTGGGTTAGAGACGGCCATTCCTATCTCGGCTAAGGCTGCATACATCCACTGCATCTGTTTGGCCGCCCGTCCCAATGCGATGTATTCCGCTTCTGTTGTTGAAGTCGAAACTGTATCCTGGAACTTTGAACTCCAACTTGTGGGTCCTCCTGCTTGTAGGTACACCCCGCCAGATATTGATTTGCGAGTGTCTACGTCAGCTGCAAAATCTGAATCGTAGTATCCTCGTGGAATGTAGTCTTGGTAACTTGGACCACCATACCATACTCAGTAGTGTAACGTTGCTTTGATGTACCGCATTACATGTTGCAATGCCAACTAATGTGGTTTTCCGGGGTTCGACATGAATTGACTAAGCAAAGTCACGGTGTATGCTATATCTGGTCATGTGCACACTTGGGCATACATTAGTGAGCTGAGTACCTCTTTATACGGTTTGTCGTTCATGTATTCTCGCTCCTTGTTGGTATCTGGTGCCTGAGATCGGCTGAGGGTCAACCCTGGTGGCAACAGCGTGTACTTTGATGTGCAATTGGCCATTCCATATTTCTCCAAGGTGTGTTTGAGATACTCTTCCTGATCCAATGTAATCAATTGTGTTGTCCTGTCTCGTATGACTCATATTTACAAGATGAACTTGATATCTCCCAAGTCTTTGATCTCATATTTCTCCCCCAGCTCTCTCCTTGCCCATGTTGCTTCCTCTTTTGACGAAGACATTCCTGATGTATTGTTGGTATATGTGCTTGTAATTGTGATTTCTCCATCTCTGTTGCAAGATCGCACTGATTGATCTGCTTCGGACCGAATATATCCCAGCCTCCTCATGTCTTTATTGAGCGCATGCCACCAATTGTTGGCTCCGTCCATTGTACCATATATGGCCTTATCCACCAAGGATACTAAACTCTTTTCATCATCTGTGTTATTCATACTCCCCTGAACTCGTATGCCTGTGTTAATATCAACTTGAAAAACATCGCTCAGTCGCATTTTGTATCCCTCAGATTGCTCCATCAAGATCGGGACCTGAGTGGAGGCATTTAGGTAAGCGCTAGTGTAATCAATCTGCCATATCTCATAATTGAGTATCATGCCCACAGCAAGATTAATGCGTAAGGATTTGTACTTGACCACTGATGTGTACGTGGCAAAGTAATTGACCCCTGATATCTGAGAAAAGCCTTTCACCACTAGTCGTGCCTTGCGTTGATGACGCCCAAATCGAGCTGGGCGCTGCGTGGACTATCACTAGTGCAGCTACTTAGCCAATATAGCTTTGGGCGTGCTAAGTGTGTGAGAGAGTCCTGGACAGGTCCCAGAGAACACACGGTAGGCAAGAGGTTGGTGGCAAGGAAAGTGGATAATTGGAGGCACTTGCGTAAGGCTCCAAAATGTGGCTACAGGGCGCTAAAAGTCGCTAAGGGGGAGCGCTAAGAGCGTGGAAAAGTCGCTAAGAAAGGCGCTAAGAGGTGCGGGAAAGGGTCGCTAAGAGGCGCTAAGTGTTAGCACCTAGAACGTGATAATAAAAGGATGAGATTGCTTAGCAGATCTAAGCACGAAAGCCAAGCCATAGTTGCAAGGCACTAGAGAGAGAGAAATATAGAAAACTAGAGCAGAGTCCCCCTGCTTGACACGGTCAACAAGAGGTAGTCTGTTGCGTATGGAGATCAAAATGTTGGGATACGATCCCTACTTCCAAATTGATTCCCTGTACTACTAACAAAAAGTAGGTATTTATAGTAAAGAAAGTTAGCCGACGCTAAGAGGTTAAGCGCCGCTAGAGGGTGGTGAACTGATAAAAATGTAAGTAAATGTGGTGAATTGAATTGTATAGTAAAAAGGTCCATAATAATGCTGTCATGGAAATACTTCATCATTTCCCCTTGTAAGCGCTGCTACTGGCTAAGAGCATTATGCCAGATTGACTGATGCCAAGTGTCTGTGTAAATGTATAGCCTTGAAGTGCAAGTGGCAAGGTGCGGCGAGGTGTCAATAGTGGTGTGAAGAATAAGTGGTGCCATAAAAAGTGGTCTGAGAGTAATTGGAGTCTGTAGCTGCGAGTTATTAGTGTAAAAATATGAGAAAAATAGCGCTGGAAGCGCTAGAGCATGGCGCTTCTAGTGGTACTAGTGGGCCAATGTGAGGTGCAGGTATTGGTGCTATCTGTAGCCAGCCACGATGCAGGCTCATCAGCATCCAATAACTTTCCTGTCGGCATCATACTTAAGTGCAAAAGTCCACCTATTTTTCATTGTCCTTGCACCAACAGGTCGCTCAATTAACCGCCAAACTTTACGATCGTGCATACGTCGTATCTCCTCATTCATCGGTCCTTGCCATAGATCCGGTGATAGGCTTCTACTCGGACTGAGCGCATCAAGGGACATTATAGGCCAACCAACACTTGATGTACTGAGGACTCTAGCAACCAGTTGGGAATATAGAGCAGCCCTAGCTCTGGCAATCTACTACAGGACTTAGCCATTTACCCTAACCACTAGCTACCAGGCCTTCAGCACATTCCATTCACCTATCCCAAGAACAAAGGAGGCTCATAACATATAGCGCTAACATGACAGCGGGAGAGGACTCTAACTAAATCCCGATCACTTTCAGAAGGAGCCAGCAGCAGGTGCTGCCATTTGACGAGGCACTTCAATCAGAAGTCTAAAAAGATCAATGACGGCGGCACTGGATATACTTAAATCCAACATCTGGACCTGTCAGGAACTGATACAATGAGTAGCGCTGACATTAGTGCTCACGGCATCTGTCGAGGATTTTCTGACCATACCCCGGAACAGCCTGGCCAATCGGAGTTATAATAAAAGTGAGCAGACTCATACAATTCTAAGCCAATATAGAGTTGCTGCTGGTCGCCGTGAGTCATAACACCATTGGTTGCTGTCATCCATGTGCAAAAGGTTGCCGTTGACAGGTTGCCATTAAAGGAAACCACAAGGAGAGGTGCTAGGAGGTAGCGCCGCAGATAAACTTGTATCTTGGCAAACACGGTAGTGCAAAGTATATAAAATAGCTACTTTACATGTATATAACAACAAATCGTAACCCCTTGAGCACACAGTTACACTTAGCGTTCAAACTGTGCTAGCTTCCTTTGACTTTTGTCACTAAGTCAGGTGCTAGCCTTGTCTATTTTGTCTTCGTTGTTTACGGTGCCACCTACGGGCACAATATGCTGCACTACTTATCTTTTCTTCAATATCTTTGTTTAAACTATGATGCTTACCATCTGCCAGGTAGCCCCTGCAGCGCTATAATTTAGCGCATCGTTTTATAACCTCTGCTCGAGCACACCAGGACCCTGTCAGGACTCCTCACAATTATGCACGCCAAGCACTGGAGACAGTGTTGTACTGCGTATACGTCCAGCGCACCCAACCACGGTTGGCATCATCATTTTGGAGCCCACCGTGAGGGGTTCTTCTGAGACAGAATTCTGCTGGAAACTCGAGCCCAGTGACAGCGCCGCCTCCTGTTGGAGAGCGTGTTTGAACCAAGTACTACCGATTCACCACACTTACCAGGTGCGCTACCAAGACAGACTTTGGATCAGGAGCTTGAGGCCACCCCAGACAGCCTAGCCAAAAGCTTTTTCCCTTTTTCCTGACTGTTTGAGTACTTAGCAGGCAAAAACCATATGCCGCTTACTCCTCTAGAAGAGTTATCTAGGTTATTATTGCCAGAACCTAGCGACTCGGAGCCAACTAAGCCAGTACCTATGACATCGACGCTAAGTAACACGAGCACCACCACCCTTCCTACAGTGGCTCAAAAAACTGTCCCAATGTTTCATACTTTTTGAAAGATGACATTGGCATGAAGGATGGGAAGTACTTAAAATCCTGATTAAATCACATAAAATACTATGGCATCGTAGCCACAAAATGAATGTAAGTTTATGTAATCAAGATCAAAACTGATGGAGCAATAGCCATTTTAAAATATTTACTCATTGGGACAGTTTTTT
>QGOA01006124.1:0-12305 GCA_003313075.1 Termitomyces sp. MG16
GAATGAATGGAAGGAGAGTGAAGAGATAAGGAGTGAGAGAAGGAAGAAATGAGGAGTCCCCTGACACTTTTCCTGATTTAAATCTCACCCATGCTATGTTCTTCACTGGTATGCACCTACTTGTTGTTTGCACACTTATGCAGCATTTAGCAGCCAATGTCAGGAACTAGTGACATCAGAATTCACATGCACCTTAGCAAATAGCTGAAATCCTTGAAAAACCCCTGCTAAAAACAGGTTATGTGATTTTAACAAGTATTTTCTTCTGAATGCAAAGTGTTCCAGAAAAACACTTGTGAAAACTAACATGATCTGTTTTTTGCCATTTTTAATATTTCCTGTTATTGTCCAAAGTAATTTTCAAGTACATAATTTGAAATTTTTCTCAAGAAGACTGGTGATAAAAGCTAATTATGCCTCAATATAAATAAAAAAGAGACATGAATACTTATTGTCATGTCATCCTTGTCATTCTAGATAATTCCTATGCTTGAGTAGCATCATTGACTTGGAACATGGTGTGACCTTCTTGATACAGCCTCCATCCATCAAATTTTTCATTGGGAATGCAGCACCTATATTCTAAATAGAGGCGCTCCTTAGGAAGACCCATGGTTTTGCACAACTCAATAGTAATTTGAAAGTGTTTCCTTGCATCTGCCATGTTATCTTGAGCCACAGAAATTTCACCAAGAGCTCTGTGTGCCCAGGCATGGCAAAGTAGCTCTCCAAATAGTATACAGTCTTCAATAACATTATGGAAGCAATTTCTAGCTTTATCAAAGTCATTGCTGGTTAGCTCTACCATTGCAGCAAAATATTTGCATTTTATAGTATTCCATGACAGATAACTCCCAGCATTTCTGACAGCAGAAACAATTAATTTCTGAGCCTGTTCCATGTCACCCTCCATTGCCAAGTACACAGCAAGGATAGCAGTTAGCTCAGACACATACTCTGCTGTCTGATCAGGCACTCTTTGGACCAAGTCAAGTAATTGTAACCGCAGTGCTTTTGCTTCTGCATAGTCATGTTGTCGATCAGCAACTTCTGCAAGTCCAAGAGACCCTGTTAGCCAGTGAGGCTCATCTTTGTCTATGCCTGCTTGTATTTCTTTGAAGATATTCTTTGCAATGTCCAAGTGATTATTGTAAAGTTCTGTATAACCTGCAACAAATTGAAGACAAACAATGTTAGTTCTGCTAAACTCCTTTCTGCATTTTGGCATAACATCAACATAAGCTTGGGATGAGCCTGGCAGCCCTTTGATCATAGATAGGCCAATCATAAGACCTTCAAACCTCAACTTCCAATGGCGAATGCTGGGTGTGAACATAGTAGAAATACATGACATTTGTTTCAGGCCTTTCTGTAGTGCACATTCTGCATCCAAGTAGTGCCCCTTTTTCATATATAAAAGAGCAAGGCAGTATTCCAAATAGGCAAGGAGAAATGGATTTCTGGAGAAAAGAGTCATGGCATGAACTTCCATAAGTACTTCCTCTGCTTCTTTTCTTTGTCCAAGTAAGTGCAGCAGAAATGATATGGCAAGTAGACAATATAACTTTCCATATGAGATTTTGGACCTTCGAAAGACCGAAGTCCCAATCTTGTACTCAATACAGAACACAGAATGATGCTTGCTGATGTCCAAGGAAGATATCACCGGAAGTAGGGACACCGGACGGCAGCAATGAAAAGTCAGGGCACTAATGAAAAGTGCAGTGCAGACTAACACATTAGCAGTAGCTTCATGGGCCTTTAGCCAGTGTGTAAGAACATGTTCGATGTTCACATTCTCCTGGGCCACAATCTTGGCATCTTCAACATGTGCGGCATAATGTAACCGTACTTGTCTGAAGAATGGATTCATTGAAATGTCTCCATCATAACAGCTCATAATGTATAGGCGTATTGGTGCCAGAAGTGTGATAAAGTCACCATTCAAGTATGCGAGAGACTGCCTGCACAATGCATCCGCACAAGTGTCGATGTTTACTGTATCGGGGAGTATGGAAGTAAGCCGTGACTTGCTAATTCCCTGAGGAAGAAACGCGATGATCTGTAAAAGGTGATGGACCATTTCACCAAGCTTGACAAATGAGGGAGAGTTAAGGGATGTCTCAATCGTGACAGCAAGGCTTTGAGCCTTCCCATCCCCAGCCTCGAGTAAAGCTGCACGTTGACGATTCCATGCAGTAACTAGATCTTGAGGGGTCCATTCATTCTGAACGGCTGCCTGTGCAAGTAAATTGATCGAAAGGGGATGGAAGTCTATGACAGCCAACAGTTTGGTGAGGATTGGTTTTTCAATGGAAGGGTAGTATGCCTTGAAAGCTTCACATGCAGCGCTTTCTTCGAAAACAGGGACCCGTAACCTGACCCAGTCAAGGTTTGGAGGCAGTACACTTGTGCGTGTAGTGATGAGTATGGCCACATTGAGCCTCGCACCGATCCCATCAATGAATTCTGCAATCCGTCCAGCGTCGACAGGCGCGTCCAAAAACGTTTCAGCGTTGTCGAGGACAAGAAGTGTCTCAGAACTTGAGAGTGCCTTTGATATTAGATTGTGAACGTTGACCGAAGTCGTAAATCCCAATGATCTTGCGATCCGGTCAATGAATGTTCCGAGATTGACTTGGCTGACGTCCATATCATCGAAACGTGCAAAAAACCTTCGATCTTGGAATTTTGAGGCAATCCTTTCGTCATTCAGAACGACACGGGCAATCGTACTTTTTCCAATCCCTCCAGAGCCAATAAGAGCAACGTGGTGGCATTCGAGCAGAGACTCGACCGTACTCTGGACAAGTTCATCCCTTCCAACAAAGATTCTCGGCCGAACAGGTAGTGCACCAGGTTCTTGAATATTCCTACCAAACAAAATCAGCTTCTACCTGCAGGACAACTAAAAGTACATGCGTTCTGTCGTTGGAAATCCCTAACATCTGAGAGTCTTGAAATTCAGCGAACAGTTTGTCGAGCTTCAAATTGTTTGCAATATTGAGCTCCGTCTGAGGAATTCTTCAGTGCGTTTCGGAACGGCAAAAAAATCGTCACTACATTAAAAAGAACGAGCAAACGAGTCAACTCATTCTTCCACTTGAGAATAGTTTCCTGGTTGACTGTGACATGGAACATCTTCGACCACAAATTCTTCTTTGCCTTTAATTTCACTGCATCCTGCACATCGTCTACTGAGCTAGAAATACCGACAAAGTGAGATATAACTTGGCAAAAATTTCAAGTGAAGAATTCCAACCTTTTGAGGTCAGTTAACGCACGACGGAAGGTGTCGTCGAGCTGATGTTCTGGGATTTGGGAAGTCGAACGCCAAACTACAAGGCCAATCATCTGGCATTGCTCTGCGACTTCTTTGAAATCATCTTGATTCGCAAATGCATTCTGAGCAAATTGTTAGTCGGGATTGAACCAAGGAGTGCCACGATTCTACTTTGACAATATCAAGTATTCCTGCGACAGATGCCAGCACCCCCTTCACTATCTCCAGGGGGATCACATTGTTTACATTATTGATAGTCTGTATAGCGATATTCAACCTTGATATAGCCCGTTCATGATTTGGACTTCGAGGGGACACTGGTAGTTCTCTTGCGATTCTGGCGAGTCCCGCCTAATTGGCAGAAAACCGGTCAGCTTTAGGAACAGGGGATACATAGCTCGAGACCGGATACATACGCTGGTTGTCATGATGCTGTTCTTCCGAGTCTGGGACATGATACTGTTTCTACAACGAAAGGAGATCGTGGTGGAGTAGCGAGAAGAAGAGAACACCAAGGTCAAAGCATATATAATGGAAAATAAACCGTGGGTTTCATTGCTGTGGTGAGTACCATTTCAAGCGGTTGTGCATACGTCTTGCCTTATCTGGACCTTTTAGAGACACAACGATATAATAGGTTTTTTTTAGATCAAACAAACGGACCTCTCTTGAATGAGGCTGAGAAAGGTTTGAACAACTGTCCACTGCGTGAGTGACCGGGATGTATGTTTATGTGGAATATATGTCATTTAGACGCGGGAGAATCTGCCCATTCCCTGTACCCAGTGCATGTGTTGAGATAAGCGTCGGGGACGGGCACATTTTTTCCTGCCCGCTGCCCCCAAAACACAGTTCGGCGTTGCGATCTTGTAGTCCAGGTCAGTTGGCCCGCCCTCCCATCGGTGGTCATGCGGACCAATCCACAGAACATGAGACGAAACAACATCGAACCAAGGGACCTTCAGTCACTTTTCCCAAAGTGGAATAGCCTGATAAAACACACCTCGCAGGACTTGATTAGGCTAGCAAAGATAAATAAAGGACCTTTAGAAGACCGTCATCCGTGCGTTAGAACATCCAAATTTGCCATGGAATCTCTTCACGAAGTACAGCAGACAGAACAGTTCCAATATGTTATCATGATCTCACAGTTTAAAATCCTGACCGCAGAAAGTCGTCGAACTGCTGTGAACTAATTCTCCGTTCGCAGTTCGCGGAAATTTCCCATGTCCACAGCATCAAAAGGTGTGAACTGAACAAACTGAACGAATAATTGAGCACCTGAGCAGATTACGGATCAAAGGAATGTGAAATCCTGTACAGTGACTCTTAATGTGTGTTTTTTTTTGGATATTTGTCATTGAGACGCACACAAACAATTTCCCCATTGAGCCGTATCTGGAAACCTAGGTGTCAGGTAATGTAGGCATACAATACTCTTCAAGTTGGTCATGCAGTCCGATTCGTAGCCATTGACTGGAAGCACATCTAATCTCCAGATAGTTTGCAGATAAGTAGTTGTATTTCCAGGGACCTGACAGGCTTACGTATCCAATTCCTTTTCCCACAAGGCCTCTGCAGTTAATCGGAATTTTCGATGAGAGAGAAGGGTGTAGCGTCGAACCGGTCACACTGTTGTGTGACCTTCGTGTATTAGGGCGAGGTCTACGTAAATCCTCGACTAGAGGCGAGAGGCGACAGCTAGCTATAGAGGAAGCTGAAAAGGTGTGAGGTGGGGAGGTGGTGGTGAGGAGATGGTGCGGGAGCTGAGCCGAAAGAGAGAGGAGGTGATCTGAAGAAGCTATGTCGTGATTGAATAAAGTCAATGCGGTGGATGGCAATGCCTGCGATTAAAACTGGCGAGGTAAAGAGCGGTGCGAACGCATGGGTTGTCTCGAATGTATGTTTTCCAGGCTTGAGATGACCAACGGCCTATTGCCATAATGATGTCTTCCGAAAGACCAAGAGAAGCGTAATAAGTGGCCCCTCCGGCTCTAGCAGAATGACCACCATAAGATTTATCGAGAAAAGAAAACAGCTTAGCGTCGAACCATGCCCTAGATGGCACAGATCCGTCTTCGCGTAGAAATAGTGCAAATTTTGCACCGTGTATAGCATCGCGTTTCGTCGTGTATTCGAACAAAAGGTTTACGGGATTGACGATCTTGTGGTGGGCGAACATAACCTGTGAGCCCGTGAAGAATCTGTCAGTTTTGTGATATGGTAGAATGTATGAAGCATAGCCCTGCGAGAAAGAGAGAGACGATCTTTTGATGATCTTTCTCCAGTCTAGTGCTGCCTTCGACTTTATAACCATCTCTCCGGATCTGTGACAAGCGAAAAATGCACATGCCATAATTGTGGCGAATAGGAGGTCATCGAAACGATGAGTTAGTTTTGCGTATGTGACGAAGTGGGATAAATGCGAGAGCCGGAGAGGGAGCTTGCGATGAATTGGGTCAGCTCGAATCTTTCTTGAACCTTTAATTGTCGCTTTTACTAGTGGATGAGATCTGTTTGAATCGAAATCGGGATAGACATTACGTAGATAGTGACCGACGCCGGAAAGATACTTAGGACCAGATGAAATAAATCTTGACGTGAATGCAATGTATTTTGACAACGTTTGTGGAGTGGGATCGAGAGGCAAGCCATGGGAAGAACAAAAATAAATATAATCTCGTGCTCCGGTAGCATAGCACGATGCTGTGGATTTTTCTATAGACTCAGCTTGAACGTGAAGGGTCCAGGCCTCAAGGTCGGCACTGGACATGGGTTGGCGAACCGTCCGACGAGACGATTCGCCAAGAACGTTTAGAAGGACCTGTTCCATCGCGCCGGCAACGAGTCCCTAGGAGGTTCGAAGTCGTGGACGCGGTCAGCAGGGAAACGACGATGATAATCGTCGAAAAGAAGACGAGAAAGAAGATCGGCACGTGTATTGTCCTTACCTGCTATGTGACGTACACGTAAATCGATCCCAGTTTCGATTATGATTCCCGCCATTGCCTTGACAACAGAGTTGTGCATATCTTCTGAAGCGCCCAAGGAGTTGAGAACGGCTACAGCATCCAGGCTGTCGGTGAATACCAGAAGCCTTTTGGGTGGATGGTCAAAGGAACCGACGTGATGAATTGCTGAGAGAATCGCCAACAACTCAAGGAAGAAAATATCCACTTTTGGACCTGACAAATCTTTATTGAGTTGATAGACATAACCGTTACCTGCGTAGACAAATGCCAGAGCAAGCTTCAGGCTCGCGTCGGTCCACAACACGAAGTCCGCTGAAGAGTCGTCCCACTGGGTCGCTTCAAGAAATTTGATTCCCACAGCAGTAGGAAGAACATTTAAGAACCAGTTCATGTCATCGACAACTTCACGGTTTAAAAACACACCGGCATGCATTGTTGACTTTGATGCTATTTTGCGATAAACTGAAGACAACGCGGGCCGTCCCCATGGTAAGACGTTAAGGAGCCAGTTTAGATGTCCAGCGAGACGTTGCCATACTCTTAACGGAGGACGTCGATTTGGAGTTTGGATGAAGTCCTTGATCTTAGCAATGATGTCGTTGATGGAGTCTTTGGTGAGAGATATTGTTCCCCTGTTAATGTCGACCCAGAAGCCGATGATCTTGAGGCATTCGCCATACTCCTGCTTTTTCTCTTCCCACGGACAGCCTATAGCATCCCAAAAGATGAGTAATTGTGCTTGGTGCATTGGTCTAAGACGGCCTTTGAATTCGACCAAGTCCGAGGCAACATCCCAAGAGAAAAAGTCGTCCATGAAGTCGTGAAGGTCTGGCATGCTGAGCTTCGTGACCCCAATCCAACACATAAGACCAGCTATGGCACACCAACAACGAGGAGATGCTCTATTTCCAAAGACTAAACGGCGAACAATACGCCACTGACCATCCACCTTGACTACTTGACGGAGTTGCCATAGAGGGTGAGCTGGAAGATTAAGGAAAGCACTAGACACATCGGATTTCCAGGTCAGAAGAGATGTCGAAGGATAACGACGTTTTGCGTTGTAAAGGGCTTGCCCAAATGTTCTCATGTCATCATACTTGACTCTTGCATCATTTTTGGAGATACCGTCATTTAGACCAGAGGCCGTATGATCCGTTACTACCCTGGCTTTACCTCGTTGCCAAACCACGAACAGAGGAGATACTTTCATGCCTGGCAGGAGTTCATCGATCTCGAGCGGGTCAGACCACCTTTTTGCTTTGATCTCTTTATCCTGAAAAACTCTTATTGCATCGAGATCAATCTCCTCAGTTGAGTAGTTTTCGAGAGAGTCCACCTCTTTTTCGCTCCAATTTCCATCATCGAAAGGCCAAAACCCCTCTCGGAGACCTCTCATAACCGAACTCACAAAAAGTCGATTGGGGTGATCCCAGAGCATCGATTCAAACTTGTCAATGTTGAATGGTGTCTCTACACGAATATGATTACTCATAGCTGAAAGAGTTGACCGGATTTTTGGGTCTTCGATAAGATGCCTCGGGGGAGATGGTAACGGAAGTGCGGTTTCGGTGTCACGAGCAGAAGGAGACATCGGAGAAGCTATCGATGTACTATTCCAGACGAATCCTCGACGAAAACGTGGGCCATTGTGAGAACTAGACTGAAGCAATCTCTTTTTCCCAGCTGAAAGAGATTTCGTTCCTCGGCTCATCTCTTCTTCAACTCTATGCGTCGCCTCCACTTGCTCCTCTATGAGCTTGGCGTCTCGCTCTGAGTTTGGCGTGACAATCTTCATTGTCTCTGGCTCTGTGCTTGCCGCCACACTCGCAACACACGTTGTGCTTACGACCATTCGTACACGGATCCACGTTACAATAGCCCATATTCCAGTTTTGGCAAACAGTCGTTGCTCGCTTTTTGCTTGGCACGAAGCGTGTATATGCAGCACGCTTAGCGCCTGCCGTTGAAGAGATATTAGCAGCCGAGAGACTAAGAAGTTGTGATAACAGAGGAATATGTAACTCGTTTGGATCGTCCAGCCTGAACGGATTGCGCGCATACCTATCTCGCGTCTCGGAATCAAAGTGGATAGCGATAGATGCCGCACCCTGCGAAGAACGAAAGAAATCAACGATTCGACTACGGTAAAAGGCCAATTCAGCCTCTCGATGGGGGTAAAAAGCGAGTACCGCAACCATCCAAGCATCAAACGCACGAGACCAGTCAGACTCAGATAGAATCGGACGCCGCGCCGTTGCATGATCCTTTCTAATAATTGTAAAGCCGCCTGCGAAGTCTTTAGGCTCATCATTGTGATCATAGCCTTTATCCAGGGTAGCATAAAGTTTCTCGAAATCGACATATTGATCGAGAATAACGAGTCTCCAAATAGATCTTGAGATCGGATCCTTGAGCTTTCTGAGCTGAACAAGGTTGATAAGTGAATCGACGAGTATAGAAAACTAATAACGAACTGAGAGAATAAATATGAGTAAATGGGGGACGCGACCTTCCCATCGCGTACTCACTTTTAGCTATTTCAGTGAATTTTTTTTAAAGAGAAAAGCGGACCAGATAGAACTGAAATAGCTAAACGAGAGTGTGAGTGTAGCTCACTGGAGGGTGTGGGTCACGGCCTCACCGATGGAGCGCACAGTAAGCAGATAAATATTAGAAGAGTGGTGCGCGACACAACGGCTGAGGAAACGAACGAAGTTCGTGGTGAGACCGGACTGACTATGTGAGAGAGCAACCCGTGCTCACCTGGGCAGGCGATGGGGAAGGAGATGATGGAAAAGAGGCTGCCCAGGATGTCTGAGACCGTACGCCATACTGATCGCGACTCGGCATCTGCCAGACCCTGGCACCGAACCGGTATCGGCTTACGATCTAGAGTGGAGAAAAAAGGTGAAAGCGCTGGTGAGAGGTTCCTTGTCACGCAGAGGCCTCCGAAAACGCTTTCTCACCTTCGGTGCTCGCCTTTACGACGAACACATGCTCTTTTGCATCCGTAATCAATTCGAAATACTTTAACTTGGTTGTCAGTCAGTCACCACATCCTTCCAACTTGCAACATCAACGCCAGGCGTCTGATATTAACGATCCTATGGCCCAGTCAAAGGCAGCAGATCCCTTCTGCGATGTCGTACGTATACCACTTTCTCATTTCTAAACCTCACTATCTTTAACCTAATAAACCTCCACAGACCTCCAGAGTCATCACCCCACACTCCATGGCACAAATGCAGAATCTCCTCGACTCGCTTGACACGACTTCCAAATCTTCCAAAAACGATTTCCTCTCATTCTTTGTTCAATCCATGTTCCAATCCTTCCTTCCTACAGACTTACACGATACTATGCGCGCAAATACTCAACTGCCCCTAGTACAAAACATACCCACACGTGACGGGGATTGCTGTCTTGTCAAAGACCAATGGGTTTTACCCAATGATGAACACCCAAATCCGACTTCAATCCACCACCGCTTTGCATGCTCCCTTGAACTTATTAATAGGCGAATTACGGACTGGTCTACCGTCAAAGAGTTCATGAGTGCCCTTCTCGACGTCGCTAAAGGTATGTATCAATTTGACCGATCGCCCTCGCTTCTTCTCTTTGCATCATGTTGAATACTTATTGGTGGATAATACGTGAACACAGCCCACGCGGAAGTAACGACACATTGTAATATGGTCCATGGCAATATCACCCCGATGAACTTCCTCGTTGATCGTAACGGAAAGGGTGTTCTCACTGACTGGGATCTAAGGAAGTGAAAAGACTGAAAGTGACTCGTCCTACTCCCACGGTCTGACTACTGACAGGCAGTATGAATATTTTAGTAGCCGTGGGTAGAGTTAAATGAAATGGTTATTATCAATGTACGTTCCTTGTTTGGCTTTTCTGCAAGTGCTGACAATGAGATCAAGGTCTTTGTTGATGTTATGTCGAACATGGACAATTTTTTGGCTCTGATGATTCTTCAAAGGTGGAAAGAGAATTTCGCGCAGAGTGGTTTGAATCAGTCCGTCCGCTCACTAAAAATTGGCCAATCATGAATCAAGGTTTATATCAACAGAATCTTGATGTTTTCTGCTATGCTTTGAGGCGTACTGTTTTCCGAAAGTGCTGTAATCCCATTTTCAAGAATTAAAATCAAACTACGGTCATCTTAATTCTATGAGATGACCAGTTTTGAATAAGCAGTCTTTTGAGCAAGTCACGATAGGTCAACACTAAAAAGTACGTATGGACATGCAAAATGAAGCGCTCTATCGAATCTCAGATCTCGTAATGCGAAGATGACCACTGCGGTGCACCTGGATACCCCAATCGCGCCATGATGGGGCCATGTCCGCGTTAAAAACTCCGGCATCAAGGGGAAACCAAGACGATGGCCGCGCCACAGCCCACTTACGGCAAACAAAGGGCCGATCTTTCTAGCTTTGATCTCTCCCACCGTCCAGTACTGCCCTACTCTCGCGGCACAAGACATGCCTTCTCTTTAAGGCGCCTTCTGTTCACATCGAAAATTTCCGCGAACTGCACAGGAAAAACGGTACCAGTTCACAGGAGCTCGCGACGTCATTTCGACGACTCGCTTCCTGCTGGCGGGGTTTGAATCTGTTCTCTGTTTTCATCTTCGTGATGAGATTATCATAACATATTAACTGTTCTCTCTGCAGTCTTCAATGATGAAATCATGATAGCAAGCTATCTTCTACGACAAATTTGGATAAGCATGCGCAGATTCACCTGCGCTTAATTGACATTCCCATCCACAGTCACTCAGGTAGTGACAGTCTGTTCATTGAAATTTTCCCTCAGCCTTATTCAAAAAAACTTCCATTTGTTTATCCGAAAGAACTTACTATATTGTTGTGTCCCAAAGGGTCCAGGTAAGGCAAGAAGTGGTGATGACCACTTGCAATGTCATCACAGCGATTAAACCCACGGCGGATTTTCCATCATACACACAGCCCCGAACCCAGCTTATATGCTTTGACCTGGCTGTTCTCCTCTCACTACTAACCCACGATCACCTT
This sequence comes from Termitomyces sp. MG16, assembly GCA_003313075.1. NCBI lineage: Eukaryota > Fungi > Basidiomycota > Agaricomycetes > Agaricales > Lyophyllaceae > Termitomyces > Termitomyces sp. MG16. The sequence goes on from QGOA01006124.1 coordinate 11,307, forward strand.
TCGTTGAAAGAACAGTATCATGCCCCAGACTCAGAAGAGCAGCAATATGACAACCAGCGTATGTAGCCGATCTCGAGCTATGTATCCCCTCTCGTTCGTAAAGCTGACCGGTTTTCTCTCAATTAGGCGGGACTCGCCAGAATTGCAAGAGAACTACCAGTGTCCCCTCGAAGTCCAAATCATGAACGGGCTATATCAACCTTGAATATCGCTATACAGACGATCAATAATGTAAACAATGTTATTCCCCTGGAGATAGTGAAGGGGGTTCTGGCATCTGTCGCTGGACTACTTGATATTGTCAAAGTAGAATTGTGGCACTCCTTGGTTCAATCCCGACTAACGATTTGCTCAGAATGCATTCTCCAATCAAGATGATTTCAAAGAAATCGCAGAGCAATGCCAGATGATTGGCCTTGTGGTTTGGCGTTCGACTTCCCAAATCCCAGAACATCAGCTCGACGACACCTTCCGTCGTGCGTTAACCGACCTCAAAAGGTGGGAATTCTTCACTTGAAATTTTTGCCCAATTATATCTTACTTTGTCGATATTTCTAGTTCTGTAGACGATGTGCAGGACGCAGTGAAAATAAAGGCAAAGAAGAATCTGTGGTCGAAGGCATTCCATGCCACAGTCAACAAGGAGACTATTCTCATGTGGAGGAACGAGTTGGCTCGTTTGCTCGTTCTTTTTAATGTAATTGCAATTCCGTTACCGTTCTTAAACGCACTGAAGAATTCCTCAGACGGAACTCAATATTGCGAACAATCTGAAGCTTGACAAACTGTTCGCTGAATTTCAAGACTCTCAGATGTTACGGATTTCCAACGACAGAACGCATGTACTTTTAGTTGTCCCAAGATAGAAGCTGATTTTTGTTTGGTAGGAATATTAAAGAACCTGGTGTACTACCCGTTCGGCCGAGAATCTTCGTTGGAAGGGATGAACTTGTCCAGAGTACGGTCGAGTCTCTGCTCGAATGCCACCACGTTGCTCTT